>JASSUY010028069.1:4342-30170 GCA_032466535.1 Forpus xanthops | reverse complement strand
AGCGGCCTGGGCCGCGGGCGGGGGCCGCCGGCCCAGTGAGAGGCGGGGTCGTGGCGGCTGCTGCCGGGCGGGGCCTCCCGTTCCCTCCCGCCCCTCGGTCCCCGGTTATTGTCGTGATTCTCCCATCGAGGCCTGCTCCCCGTCTCCTCCGGACTAACTTGCGGGCCCGGAAGTGCCGCCCCCGGGCGCTCCGCAGTGGTGCCTCGGCTCCGCCGCCCGCCGGGGATAGGCCGCGGATGCCGTCAGCGCCTGCTCACGTCACTTCCGCTATCGAGTGTGTGGGCCGGGGAGACCTTGGCCGCAGGGGGGAGCCCCCCAGCAGCGGCTGCGGGGAGGGGGATCCGGAGCCGCTCCTCCCGCACCGGCGGTGCCGCGGTCGGGGGACCCCGCGGGGGGCGGGCGGGACCGCGGGGTCACATTCGGAGCGAGGGGCAGAAGTTGAGCTGAGGCTGCGTGAAGCGCCTCCTGCGGCAGCGGAGCGTGCTGCCCTGCGCGGGCACGGGGGCACCGAGCGCTGCTGTGTCTCGGGGTTGCTGCTTGCGCGGGGAAGAGCCCGTCCCTGGTGCGCAATAACGTGTGTATGTGACTTTATTCTTCCCCAGCGCAGTCAGCTCTAGAGAGAGACTGCTCAGATTGTATCTTCGTGACCTGTAGGAGTGGAAGCTCAATCTGGTGTTCGAGGGTATGGTGATCATCACTTAGAGATTTGTCTTTAGTTGTTCTGCTTTGCACAGACCCTTTCCTGCCTATGGTACAAGTCTCAACTGGCATGGAGAAATTGATTATATTAAAAATATGCCTAGAAATCTCACAGAATGGTGTTTAATCAGAACAGTGGGTCACGTTTAATCCACAGCAGAATTTTACAGAAAGTGAATCTGTCCTTTCAAAGCCAATCATATTTGTTTAAATTAACATTATAGAAACGGGGATTCCAGGGCTGCCAGGAGACTTCACCAAAACACACATGTATTGGGGAGGCTCCTTGTCAAATATGACCTGTTCTGTTCACAGCAGTTCTGTAAAACAGCCTGAACTCACCCAAGGAGTTACTTACAGTGATTGTTCAAACTTCCTTCAGGACCTGTTTGTAGTCATTCCAGTACAGGTGACAAGTGGTAACAGATGTATTAGTATTATTTTGTATGTAATAGCTGCCTGCACGAAGATGGGCTAATTAAATAGCTCTTTTTCTTGGTATTTTAAATTTAAAATTGTTGGTTGCAGGTTTTTTTCACTGTTTCACTGTTATACTCTGTATATCTGATGTGCAACCTCAGTCCATATGGGTCATGCATATAGTTGTGTAGTAAGACTGAAGACTTGGCAAAATGAAGCTTAGATAGAGCCTGGAAACTCTTGTTTTGTTTTTCTGCTACTAAGAAGCTATATCCTTATTTCACTTTCCTTTTGATAAATGCCTTCTGTGTTTTTCTCTGTTGTCAGTAGTAGAAAACATCAGTTCATTTGTAACATAGTGAAAGGCTCCCAGGCCTTGTAAATGGCAGTAGATGTTATGTAGGGAATTAATACTGTAACACAACATACTCGGAAATGTTCTCACGCACTAACTTCATTATTTGTTCAATTTATGTAATTACTATATTAACGTGCAAACTTTATGCTGGAGAAGCTAGCCCTCTTACTAGTGGCATGATCTAAAGGACACAAATCTGGTGATTAAGTACAGAGTTTTATACTTGGAAGTAAGTATGCACTCCTATTTGAAGCAGGAATAAATAACCAGATTACAGTTTCCTCTTCAGAAGCCTATTGAGGCCTTTGTACCATTTGAAGCTGTAGCTGAGCTCATGTGCTCATATATATTCTTCTGGCAGTGCACTGAGAGATGTCACATTTCCACAAATCCTTTTTGAAGACGCAGCAGTTTAGTGTAGTCTACGACACTGCTGCAACATTACTCCTTTGCAAAGTTTTTGCAGCATTAATCCTTACTATGTTACTCCTTTCACTGAGGTTTTTGCCAGCCTTGTACAGTACTGTAATGCACGCAGCACTTACACAGGTAGTTTAATCCCAATATTGTAAAATTGAGTGTGTTTGTGAGAAGATGGTAGGATTTGTGTTGCTTTGAGTCTTTGTTAATATTGGAGATCTTCACAGGAGATGTGCTTCATTCAGTTCATGAGTGGGCAGTAGTGACATCTGTTTTCCTTCAAGCCACTGTTTCTGGATGTTTATATTCTATCTGTAACTGCATGATTAAAAACAAGTGAAAATGAAATATACTAATTAGAAACGTGGAAAAACAGTAGTATTTCATCTTATAATTAAAACCAGAATGCTTTGTGTTAAAGCAGCTAATTGTGGGATATAGATGGGATATAGATTTTTCTTTAAAAATAATGAAAAATTCCTATTTCTGATTGAGGACCAGATAAATACATTATTGGTGACATAATAGTTGCATTAATCTTACAGGCCAAAGAAATTGGCCAAGAAAATACCATAAAAAGGCCAAGAAATGCCATAGTGGACACACATACCTCTCAGGTGTGTGGACCTTGGTGCTGCTTGTGCTTCATGGCGGAGCACATTTGTGTAGTGTTGAGTGCTGAAGCTGCCTGTGCTCCTTTTCTCCTCTTTGTAAAATTCACCGCTTCAAACTGGTGTCCTGGTATGATTCACTCTTCCTCCAAGTGTACTGCTGCTAAATGGACTAGCGTGGCTGAGTAGAGATACTGAACTTTAGGGTCTGGGGCATGAAAAGGTGCCTGGAGTTCACCTGGCAAGTGTTGCATTCTGCTGAAAGAATTTTTGCTTTCTTGATCAATGTCTATTTTCAGTGCAGATGAATTTGTTTGGCACAAAGTAACAAAAAAGGAACCAACCCCAAACCAAGAAATTGATTTGTTTAGTCTGATAATCAATAAAGTGATTCCTTGAGTCTTAATCTTCACACATGCTTTTAATTTACAGCTTTGACTTTTGTTATGCTTTGTGTCATCCACTGAATTTCTACAGCTGAACCGAAGCACTAGGGTAAGAGTCTTTTCAGATAACAAACTCTTCACAAATTGACAACTGCCAGATGATCCTTTCATAGAAGGATGTCCTACAACACTGTATACCTCAAGTTAACTTACATGCTTATCTCCACACTGCATGTAGGAGGTGTCAGTAAAGCACAGTTTGTGTAGGAACTAATAGCTCTCTTTCTACTTCAGGAGGTTTCTTATGTGTTGCAAAGTGGACATCATAACTGGGAGGATTAAATATTTGTCTTTTAGGATCACACTGAGAAGAAACAGGACTTCTGTTATTTCCACATGTATACATTTAGTTCTTTCAGCAGATAGTAAATAAAAATTATAACTATTGAGCTACTTTTTTTTTCCCCTCTTGCAGGTTGGAGAATAGCTTTAAAGTGCTTATGTTCCATTGTGTGCTACTAAACCAAGAACATGTACATTCTTGAGCCTTTTTTTCCTCTGCAGTTTAGGAGCATTTCAGGTGGGTAGCTCAAGAAAAGCATACTTCAGAGTGATAGAGCATGTTTACATTCTGCTACTGTCCCTTCTCTTCGACACAAGTTAGGAGCAAGGTTCTAGTCAGGTAAGCACTTTATTAGTATAAAGAAAGGTACAAAAACTAAATATAGAAGAGGAGAACGTTTTAGTTCACATTGAAACTTTTGTGACAGCAATTTTGCTGAGGGACTTTTGGAAAGAGGTGATGAGGTGTGCATGTAGCATGTGACACGGTGCAGGGCTAGCTGCTGAGGAGATGCAACATGAAGGATGATCAAGTTCATACCAGTCATGCTGCTGCCTTTTCCCCATCACAGCTTAACAGAAAGCTTGAGTTTGTAAGTTTGCATGAGGTCGCTGGAGTTAGTGCTGACTCGAGGCTTGGAGCTCCATCGTGTGGTGGAAGCTGTGTGCAGGCTGCGCCTCAGCCCTGGCCTGCACTGGGCAGCTTCAACAGAGAGGTTTGGCAGAGGACACGTTCCTCTTTGCCAGTGCTCTGTGAAAGTTCCACAACTGCAGTGTCCTTCGCTTTTACTTCTCTGGGGGTTTGAAACACATAGGGACTGGAGAAACAGAATTTTGAACCATGGAAAACAAGTTAAACTTGTATTTTGTAAAGGCTTAAAGTCTCATCATAGTCTTGGTGTTTATTGCTGAAGGAGGGAATATGAAGGGTTTTTTTGCTGTACTAAGACATGATATTTTCTGCACGGTGACTTCAGTAGCAGGGGTGTGTGCAGTAGCAGATTCACTTGAAGATGAGAACATATCACATCAGTAGAGGCTGTGCCAGGAGCATGCTGTACATCCAGCTTCTCTGCTTCTGTGTGCCAGAAAGCCGTAATGCATGGTACTGGGGAAGCAGCATGCAGCAGGCCTCCCAAGGAGACCTGGCAGACCTCATCCTGTGAAAGGACATTGCAACTTAGGTGATAGGAGTTGTAAACACTTAAAAATAACCCACACGTTAGAAACTCCCCAAACTGCGGGATTAATATAAAGCAGAACACAAATTAGCTGGACTTTGTGTGAATATAGAGTGAAAACAGAAAAGCAGAGGGTAACTAGAACTTCTTTCAAAAGAGGATTTTGACTCGAATTTTAATTCTTTTGTTTCTTTCTAGTATCAAAGCAAATAAAAATGGCACCTGAGTGATACAATATCAAATTCCTTTTCTGCAGTAGTTAGAAGAATGACCTGGTGGTCTTTCATAAGGTGTATTTGTTAGAGTGAGGTTTTGCTGACTGGCCTACGTGCACTTACGATAACCACAGGATAACAGTTGGAAGTAAGGTCATGTTTTACCTTAAGCAGCAGCCCATACAGACCTGTATTAGATGAAGGGCTCTTGAAAGGAAACAGATCCTTACGGATTGAGGAGCTACAAGTACTGAGCAGGAAAATCTGGTGGTGGCAGTAGAAAATGAGTTAGAATTTTTAAATTGGAGATTTAGATTGGAAAGGCCTACTGTCAATACAACTGGTTTTGCTGTCTCTTTAGTTGGTTACGTTTATAACTAACTTGTCTAAGGGTGATGAAATGCAGCAGATGGTTTCTATGTATGCTACATTCCTTGTGTCCGTCAGGCTTCATTTTGAAAACTGAAGTTCAGAAGTGTTGGCTTACATCTTTTATACATTTTGCATTTTTGACATAAGGTTTTTGTGTGGTGACACCTGTTCAGTTTTTCATAGCGCTTAAAACGTTTTCAGTACATCACAGAGTCCTCAGCATCATCTGAAAGTTCTTTCTGAAACTCACCTGGAATTGCTAAGTAACAAACTGCAGATGCTGAGCTGGCTGTCTGCAGCCAGGCTCACTGGACAGGCCTCAGCAGGCTGCCTCCCTCATTGGGAAGTGGGTGCTTTGCAGGAATTCTGCTCAGCTGGTGAAGGTTTGGACACAGGGAACTGATAGGGTCAGCTTCCCAACTGAATATGTGCTTGACAGTGGGACCTCTGTCTGAGCCTATATAAAAGGCTGTGATGTATGCCAGTACATCTTAATGGTTTGACTTTGTCCCAGTGCTGCTCTTCTGATTTATTTCTGTTTTAGGCATGAGGATCAACTGCTTGTGGCCATCTGTGCATGCTAAAGTATATGTTCTGGTAGGCATGAAAGTCAGCAAAAGCAAATAAGGGGATTTGTACCAATGACAAGCAAGATTTTAAGAGTGATTCACCAGAACTTGTCATCAATATTTGTGTAAAGGATCTGGAGTAAAGCGTTGAGGGGGTTGGAAAGTACTTTTAATTTTTTCTCTGTTCAAGGAATAACGTCATCCCTTTGTATATTAATGCATTGGGTCACGCGTTGTGGTTTTTGGCAAGGATGTGAAACATGCATTAGGGCGCTCTTGTTGTATCAGGGCTTTGTTTGAAGAGTCGTTTGAAAACCTCAGTTTAGAATTGGGATGAAGTACGAGTAAAACATGTATTTCATCTTTTAAAAACTGAAAACATGTTCAACTATCTTATAAATTACACTAACAAAACAATTGCTTTTCCTCTCCAGCTCTGTTCTCAGGATGTCCTTGTGAAGAAGGGGATTGTAAGTCCCACATCTCTCTGGCAAGTATTTTGATTTCGGTTTTCTAAGATGTTTTTTACTTCAGGATTGTTTTGAGCTGTGTTAATGTAGAAATTGGCTTTGAGGTTACATCATGAGCAGTTAGAGAAACCCACTTGTTTCTGATCTGAAAGTTGTGTATTTGAAGCGCCCTTCTGGTAAGGCACTTTAACAATTAAATGTCAGGATATAGGCTGTAGTCTTGATGAGTTTTGTTTATAACAAGAGAATCCCTGTCCGTAGGACTCTATATGACTGAAGACAGAAGCAGCACAAAATACTACTTTTGACAGTGCATTATTTTCTTTGAGCTATTTATTGCTGAAATAGCTGGGAAAAGTAACTATATGTAATATTTATTGATCAGAATTACAAATATTAGGGCCTTGTACAGATGCAGGGAAATTGACTGCATAGCTATGGTCATAGGTTTTATTCTTTGAAAGTTCTGAAGAGGAAGAAGTTTATATGTGCATGTGATGTCTGATAGACTTTTCTTCTAATTTCAGGTGAGAGGTTATAGCTGTGGAGCAGGAATAGTTTTTTAACAGAAGTTAATGACTAGTTTCTGTGACTGCTACAGCCTCCTAACTGCTGACCTGCTAAAGATGAAATAGAGTAAGGCCTAAGCCACTGGTAAAATCCTGTAATTAAGGAAACATCTTTAAAGTAACTTAATTGCATGAATGCTTTTTCTGTGGTCAGTGTGTAAGTGCTGTCTGCAGGTAGCTTAACTTGTCTTTATTAAAGCAACACTCTTTCCTACGTCCACTGTGAAGATGCCTGCCCTGTGGGATGAGGTAGTAGGTTGTATAGTTTTAGGGTCATACCCGCAACTGGGAGATAACTATACAATCTACTGTCTTTCCTAAAGCAGCAGAAAATCAGCAATGGAAACTTCTCAATTTTAAGCTCAATGTCAGATTCTACTGAACTTTTGTACTTGTATTGCTTATTATAGGAGAATATATTTCGATCGTACCTGTGAGCAATTGTCTTTAGGCTTTTCTAATTCTTAGAAAATCTGTTCTCATTCTACATTAGTTTTTCTGTTCTAAAAAGTGAAAACTGAAGACTAGATTGATTCCTGTATGAATATGGTGGGATAATCGAGTATAAATTTGTGATGTTCCAGTCGTGTTGTTTTAGCATTGCTAAGTGAAGTATCAAATATCCTTTAGAATGGAACTGTGGTTAGCTACTTAAGATCTTTGCTGAAATTTATACTTCTCTATCAGAGTGAGGTAGTAGATTGTATAGTTGTAGGGTAGTTATTTTACCCTGTTCAGGAGATAACTATACAATCTATTGCCTTCCCTGAGGAGTAAAACAAACTGCGGTCCTTTGCAGTCATTCATGTCTGCATTGAGTAAAAATTTATGTGTCAGATAAATTTAGAGTTGTAAAGTATCAGATTAATCAGTGACAGAGTTTTCAGGGTTAATAATCAATGTGAATGGTGTAATCCCCAAATGATGTATTTGACTAATATGACTTTTCTTCCAAGGTGAGTGGCGCAGTGCTGGCTGGATACTGAACACATACATGTTCCTAGGTATGGAGTGGAGTGCTCCATGGAGTGGAAATCATTTTAACACAATCTGATTTGAATGTAAAAATACAAGTAGCTCAGACTTGTACATTGTGACTTTGAGACCCCAGCTTCTATAATGCATTAAAATTCTTTGACTCCACCTGCTTAGTAGAAGTTGGAGGGAAAACTTGTCATTATACTTTACTAACAAGCCTGCTTACTTTTCTCCACCTCTTCTAGCATGTGAGACAGTGTAATTCAAAATTAAAGTGATGAATGGCTGAAATGCACCCCTCTCCTTTTGGGGGAAATGTGAAACTATGAAGTTCGAGCATCCAAGATCTGTCATTTTTCTCTGAGGTTTTTAATGTTGTTACAAAAAGGCATTTTAAAACTTACTGCATTCTTCTTCCTCCTGACATCCTAGGTGTAACCAGTCTAAGTGCTTCTACACTAGTGTGACCAGCTAGCATCTTGCTATAGTAACAAAGAAAAGCAGGAAAATGCCTTTTGGGACTGAAAGTTTAGCATTCTGGTCACAGTGAAAATGGAGCCGTTTGTGAGTATTTAAGCCTGGAGTATTAAAACAGGTTAAGTACTTACCAAGGAACAATAACACTGTAAACTTGCAACATGTGCCAAGGCCTAGAAGGAAGAAGATCAGAAGCAGCTGGTAAGCTAAAGTGACTTCACAGAGCAGCTGCTAAGGGTGAAGAACTGCAAAAAGGAAGCATTGGGCTCCTAGGAAGAGGTAGTAGGTTGCATAGTTTTAAGGCAGGGATTTTGCTCACAAGGAGGTAACTATACAACCTGCTGCCTTTCTTAGGGCTTTATTATAACACCAGGACTGTTCTGACTCCACCCTTACCTCTGCAGCTTTGGTATGTGAAGAGAAATGACGAGCTGTTTCTAAGCTTATGAAATCACTGTATCAGCAAACTTGGTACCAAACTCAAGTGTAATACTGCTAGGTGGCATTCAGTGTTTCCACCTGCTGGGGAAGTGCTGCTTTTGTGGGTGATCTTGCCATTTTGGAGACATTGGATTGTGGTATCTATAGGTTGTGGTATGTAAGAGGCTATGTTTGGGAGGCAACTCCTTCAAGAATAAGATTGAGTTCCCTGCAATTAGGGTGGAGGTGGTATGGACTTCTAAACTGAACATTAAGGTACTGATACTGTGTTCTTAATCAGGTAGCCAAAATACATCTTCCTTTGGCTTTGTGCATTTCAAGTGCTAAGATGGGAGTTTTCCTTTCTCAGCAGGATCAGCTTACAGGCTTGCCTGAAACTAGTAGTTTTTCAGCAGGTACAGACACTTGTAATAAAGAAGCTCTTGGTCATGGATTATTTGCAGCCTCACAGAAGGGACGTTTTCAGTCAAAACGAACAATTGCATGGCTTGTCTCATAGAATTACATGTTAAAAAGTAGTCCATTGCTACAGCAATAGTTCTTGTGGGGCTTCAGCTGGATGCCCTCTGCTGTGGGATACAGAGACTTGACTTTAACTGCTGAGCATCTTGTGTAGCGCTAACATTATGGCTACACTGGCCACTATTTAAACTTGACAATGAGACAGAATTGTAGGTTACAAACATGCTAAATAAATATGCTTATATCGAACATCCTATATGAACTTAATTGTACGTGTTTGATCTGGTTAATAAAGTACAGTATTCTGTGCAATCTTACTGTGAATGGCCTTTACTTTCTGTAAAAGAAAAAGTGAATTTTACAGGAAATCAGAGCCTATGTTATTGAAATAAAGTCAAGACCACGTTAAAAAAAAAAAAAACACAAACTTTTAACTAGAATTAGTGTTAATTCAATTATTCGCTGTTAACTGAAAATGATTCTGTGACTTTTGTTAAGAGCTTTGGTACAAGCTTTGGCTGAGGGTCAGGAATCCACATTGCTGATGAATGTGCAGGAGCCCTGCTTGCTCTAGAGCTGGTTTCTGAATGGAAGTTTAAATTGCTGTACAAAAAGCTGGAGTCTAAAGGGGAGCTGTGTTAGTCTAAACTGCACCTTGGCTTTTAGCATAAATACAGCTGGGAAAGTATCAGCAGATTTGGGCAGAGAAAGGTACCAGTAAATTTGATTATAGCAGTATAAAGTGCCTTAAAAGCTTTAATGTACTTCACATTTTAAGTATAAGGGGCATGCTTATGAACGACACAAGAATAATCTGCTTACCCACTCCAGCTGTGGTACTCCCATTGTCACTGACACATTTGTAAAGCCCCATGTGATATGTGAGAGAAGTAAATAGAACTTGAGTCCTAGATGAACGAGTGGGCTGTTCTATTTTACATCTGGAGTAATTATGCAAGTTTTAGGCTAAATGTACTAACTTTTGCCCTTCTGTTACTATAAGTACTTGATACTGGCTCTAAGTGCTTCTGGGTTTCTTTAACTTCAGAAAACAAGTAGATGAAGCTTTTAATTTCACAGTGTCTGACTGAAATGATGTAGAGCTCAACATTATTATCACAGGTTTTTTTAAGTTAAAAGTGTTAAAAACCAGCCCCTCTTGCAGAGGCCGAAGCGTTTCTTAGGCAAGAGGATGTGAATTTTGGGATGAATGTCTCCATATCTTAGTGTATTGTGATAAGCAGGTACTGCAGAGAGCTACTGTGATACTGATTCTGCCACATCAAATCCAGCCCCTCTTGTGCAGTATTGAAGTGGCCTTAGGTTAAGAATGTTAACCTTGACCCCCAGCTTTCTGCTACTGATTCTGTCTTACCTAAAAGGTGTACAGGCATTTTTTCCTTGTAATTGGAAGCAGCTCGATGAAGTGATAAGGCTCAAACTGGAAAGGAATTACGTTGTGGTTCAGCAGTCCCATCTCATTAGATTATTTCTTACCTTGATTTATCTGTGGGCTCCACCTAGTAAACGGTTTCTGCTCAGCAAAGCACAGGATTTGTTTGCTTTTTTCCATGTGTATATTCAGAGAAGAGTCCAAGGATGAGGTGACACCACAGCAAGAATCCTTCCAATAAAGGAACAGTGCCTAAAGAATGCACAGCAAACAGTGCAGAGAAGTTTGCAGTAAGTAGAGACATGCTTACCACCCATACTGAAGTAATTGTGTCCTGGTGGTCTTGGAAATGTTCCAGTAGAGCTCCAAAAATAGACTCCAGTATCAGTGCAGCTCCACATCCCAGGAGGATTGTTTCTGTTCTGTGCTCTTCCATGCGGGAAGGTGTGCTCTGAAATCTCCCTGGTAGTGGGAAACCTGAGACCTGTGGAGCGTATTCCCTAAGAGAAAACCTTCCCAATAAATTCTCTTGTGCTTCTGAAGGGGATTCTGGGTACTTGGTGCCATGTTCAGTGTCTGAGCTTTCTGCATTGGGAAGTCTCCCCTCTGCTGCCTTGTGTTGACCAGTGGGGTTGTGGCAGAGGAGAACTGCTGGCATTACAATAGATCCTAGAGAGCTGCTGCCACCGCCCAAAAGGGTGTTCTCTGCTGAGCTTTCACAGGCTGGGTAGCAGGTTCACATGCTTAACTTCTGCATTCAGCCTCCTCCAAAACTGTGAGAGCAGATGCGGGGAAACTAACCTTTAGCTATCAACTGAATGTACATAGAGAGATGTTAGCAGCATACACCTAGAATTTTCATGGTGTATTTAGAGTCCTTGATTGTTAGAGCCAATCCTGTGGTCATTTGAAATGCTGTGTCATACTTACACCAAGAAGCTCTTGTTCTCTCTTAATAACCAGCAGGCTGGACTTAATAATAGGTGTGTACACATGGTTCATCTTTTGGCTTCACCAAGCAAACTATGAATACATGCAAGGGGAGGGAGGGATGCGTGTGAGAGGAAGGGGAGTCAGATAATTGCTCAAAGCAGACAAGTTCAGATGCGTGTTAGTGGCTTTGTTTGATATTCCCAAAAGACAATTGAAGTCCCTCAGTTCTAGAGGCATCAGTGCATGGTGGGGCCTTCAGACCTCTGCTGAGCTTTAAGGGGTCCAGCAGAGGAGGAAGTTGAGGTTAGTCAAGAAAGCAGCTTTCACTTGGCAAGCTTAGCTGTGTATTTAGAGCCATGGTTCTGTAGAGATGAGTCATGGCAGGAGCTACTGGAAGCACCAGATGTCAATGGATGTTGTGTTGCAACAGTAGAAATCAGATCTGTTCTTATTGCATAGATGGTTTCACTGGAATTTGATCTTTATACTAGCCTGTTTCAGACACTTAAAACCACTACAGCAAAGCTGTAGTGCAAAGCTTATATGCATTGGAAATAGAAGATACTGCTCTACTTCAGCCTGTTGTGTTAAAGTGGCCTTCAGAATAAAGCTATTACCAGTCATACAATACCGCTAAGGACTGCTTTTTTGGTGCCTGAAAAGGGCTTTTCTAAAATAGGAGAACATTACTGAAAAAATACTTGCTTCCTTTGACATTAAAACTCTCCTCTATAAATGATGTGCTGATGACTTAAACCCAGCACAGCATAAAGCCAGAGAGAAGGATCAAATAATGCAATTGCAAGTCCCAGTTCTGTGAGGGAGCTTATTCCTCCCTGTATATGTTTCCTTATATATTATGCACTCTAATTACCTCTGGATTTATCTGTGCTCTCGGTTCTCCCAACAAGTAGACATAAATTGCTAAGTGAAAGTAGTAAGGAGCAGTGAATCAATCCCAGTATCCCGAAATGGTGTCGCACGTGAAACCTGATTCACATATGAAATCTTCCGTGTGTAAATGCCTCCTTCTGCATTAGTTACCTAAAATGAAGAGAGGCAAGGGAGAAAAAGAGGTGAAGTTCAGTTTGAACTTCCCCACTCCTACAGAAAAAAACCTGTGCGATGTCAACGAGTTAATACTCATGACTAACATCCTGCCTGATTAAGCCGTGACTGATGCTCTTAGGACCTGGTACATAAAACTCAATTGTATCTAATGCCAAAACAAGCAGAGCTGGAGACTTCCCTTGATACCTACTGTACAGGAAAGTAAGACTGGAGCTGGTTTCAGGGACTGATGTAACACCATCCTGGTCGTTTCTTCATCAGCTGGCATGTGTTGGCCCAGTTGCCTTATTGCGTGCTCTGTAGTGAATGAGGTGATGCAGCTGCAGAAAACAATGGCTAGAAGGACAGGACAGAGCAAGTTTCCCTCAATTTTGAACAAATGCAGAACATTCCCTTTTTCTATTACTGCTTTAAATGTGGCTGCTATGGGGGAGTGCAGGAGAGCAGCAGTGAGCACTACCAGTGCCAACAGGCCAAGTCAACACGCTGACTAACCTCTTGCTGTTCAGTGGTGGTGAACAGAACCGTGTTCCTGCTGTTCCCTGCTCGACACCTGTATGTAGGTACAGTAGCACTGGAGATGCTGTTCTGATACAGCAGCATAGCACCAAGGCATAGGTGGGATTTCTGCTGTTTTAGGAGGTGAGAGAGATTGGTCAAACCGAAACCAATGGGAAAAATCTAAAGGCAAGTAAAGCACTTGGCGCCTTAGGCATGAGAATAAGGAATAAATAAACTGTGAAATGGCAAGAGTGTGTGACTCCCCGGAAGCTGCAAACACACACAGGAATGCTGATTGTTGTCAGCATGCTGTTAAAAGTCTCAGATGTCATACAACTTTGCCATGAAGTATCAAGTACTTCCGCAGTAGAGTTTTGTAAATGGAGGAATTGCAGCATGCAGCTCTGGGAAGCTGTCCTTGGGCAGGAACAGGTATGTTCAATCCCTGTTTCAGCTGGAGTCAGTGGGAATCCTTCCCTCCATCTGAGGGCAGGATTTCACTTTGAGCCCAAGTACATTTCCTACACAAGTGATTGAAACAGGGCAAAGAGCTAACTCCTTAATATGGGAATCAACCGGTTGAGGGAATATTAGATGAGGCCAATAAGCATCAGTAATTTGTGTTGGGTTTTTAGGATCTATTCACAGCCAGGAGAGGTTTGCTGTTTCCTGAGTTTACTCTCCATAAAATACCTGTGCTCTGTTTCACATTTCAAACCCAATTGGAGCTGGCTCCCCACTGCTGTGATTCAGGTCACCCCATTGTGTTCCAGGCTTTCTGAGCAGGGGCCAAGAAGTTCCAGGCAAAGATTACCTTTTATCTATCTATCTGTCTATCTATCTATCTATCTATCTATATCTCTGCTGTATTGCAGGCCGCACAGATCTCATTCAGTGCCCCCAGGCTGTTGTATTTCAAGTAGGGGCAACGCAGTAGTTTTCCTGTCAGCTTCTCTTGCAATATCAAAACTCAGATTCCCTCCTGGTCCCCCTCTGCTCCCTTACCTTTCATTTTGGAGCAGCACTGAGGTCCTGTGAAGTGCAGAGTCCCAGTCTGGAGCCCCACGTAGCACAGCTGTACACAAAGCTTCCTACCCCCTCTGCCAATTCAGTTCACTGTTGACTCACAGGTGAGTGTTTTAAGGCTGCCTTTGTGTGCAGCCTGTGACAGCAATGGAATTGAAGATGCTCTTGGGTTGGGTTCATTAGTCGTAGGGTGACTAGTGTGAATTTCAATGCTCAGAAGCTAATTTCCAAAGATAAAGTCTGCATATGAAGTGCTCATTGGCAAATCTGATAATCACAGTGCTTCACTCTGGGCAGCAGTACCGGGTGGATGACATTGTGGAGCCCCTCTCCAATCCAGGGTTTCCTCCATCAAGATCAGCAACAGAAAATACTCAGATGCTGCTATTGGATTCAGTACAGACTGTGTGACCAGATGACTACCCGACCTCTCAAGAGCCTTCCAAAGGAGAAAATGTGAATTAGCATACAAACCATCGCATTTCTTTGTTCCTTCCTGTCTGTTCAGAGACAAATCAAGAGCCAATGGAATATTGGTAGTCCGTGATGCACTGAGGTTTTAACGTGGGGTTTTAAACTAGGCCCTGAAAAAAATAAATGGTGGAAAGAACCCAAATATCAAGAGGTTGCTGTGTAAGAGTATTTAATTGTATGAAGACAGTGGAAGAGCTGCTTAACATGCTTTTCTACAATGACCCAATGCCATCTGTGTTTCTGTCAGAGATCACTATCCAAATTGGAAAGAGTTCAGTGTGTGAAGTAAGCCAACATTCTCAGGTCATGATAGTTGTTTCCTAAGTGGAGTAGGATTCTGTAAGGAACAAAGTAGAAGGTGTAAATGTTGAAGGCATAAGTAGATTTGAAGGCTCGGTTTGGCCCTTAAGCGTCACTTTTAAGGCAAGAGAAAACCTATGTGAGCTCATGGTCTCACAGTTTGCCCATTCCGGGCTGTAACTGTGCCATCAGTAGCTGCAGCACAAGTACCAGACGTTAACTTTCCAGCACCAAACGTGTTCCCTGTCGGGCAGATAACCCGTGCCAACTGCTTTTCCTACAACGAAATCAGTTAGGAAAACCCCAGAGTTAAATAGAACGGGAAGTTTTGAGGTCAGCAGAGCGTTTAAAGATGTGAAGCTCAGTGTGCCTGGAAAAGTACCGTGCCCTTTAGACAGCATGTTATTAACTACTATGAAATGACAGTGCGTGTGGAAGTTTCTCTCTTATGGATGATTAACAGTTGAGATTTTACTGTAGGTTCAAGAAACAGATTTGCACTATGGATATGTAGTTCACATATCGGTGTGCCCATACGCCCCTAGAATTTTCTGGAATTGCTTCAGGAAAGGTGGGAAAAGGCTTTAAAACTGATTCCATTTCTTCGCCCCATCGATGCCCTAATGAGATACACGAATGAGATAGAGCTTTGCGTCACCGTCTTTTATGTAAATTCTTCGTTAGGGCAGGTAAGGGAGTGTTGCACTTCATCACTCCGTAAAGAGAACCAAACAGGATGAGCTGTTTTTGGTCTCCTGAGACTATCACACACAAATGATGGTTTTCAGAGGTGATTTGTTGGTCAGCAAAGCTTTGTGTAAAAAAACCTCACCACTATGGACTTGCAGCCTAAATTCATGTGGCAGTTGCATCCATATCTCTCAAAGCATTGCGTCTGATACCTGATATAAACTTAATGGTAGCATCTTTCAGTATGCATCTTTGAAAGCGTCATCAAAGCTCAGTTCCAACTGAGCATTTTGGAAACTTAAAGCAGAGAAACCAAACACACTCTTCTCTACTGCCTAAGCCTAAACCACGGTGAATGTACACTTCCAGTTCCCCTGCTTGGATCTTTAGGTTCTTTACTGCACACAGCATTCACTGTTCTTACCTGGGTAGTTGGTGTGGCTTTCCAGGCACCAGCCTGCTGTCAGGGGCACTACTTGAGTGTTTTCATTGCACACTAGTAAAACCCTGAGCAAATGTATATGCGATGGACCCATACAACACGTGTGGTTTCATTTTAGCACTGTACAACCCAATTTTGGTCCCTTGGGCAGTGGAAGCAGCCTCACCTGCCTGGGGAGCTGTTCTCCAAAGTGCTGCTCCAGAGCTCTGCCGAAACAAAAGAAAGGATTTTAGACATGCTGAAGGCAATTCAAAGTCTTTAACGCCTTTTGCTGTCAAGGCAGCAGGCACAGGTTGAACCTCTGTTCTCCACTAAAACCCCAGTCCTTTGAACCCGTGGTGTTACACACTCAAACAGCGAGTGGAAGTGTAGGCCTGTGAGACAGCTAAAACAAATCAGTGTGGTCCTTGTTTCTGCTAACTTTTGCAAGGAAAAGTGAGGCTAAAAATCACTAGAATAATCCACTTCTTTGAAGTTTGATCTGAGAGAGCTCGTAGCTCTATACCACACAGCAAAGGGCAGCAAGACCATCATAGCACCATAGAATCAGCTGGGTTGGAAAAGACCTTTAAGATCATCAAGCCCAACAGTGCCCCAGCACTGCCAAAGCCACCATTAAGCCATGGCACTAGTCATCTACAGAGCTAATGTGGTATTGAAAACAGATGTGTCACAAGGAGCCCCCTCTGTCCCATAAAGATCCCCCAAACTGACTGCTGGTGGCTATGCACAGCACCTCACATAGCAGTTTGGGGTTCCCACACCTCCCATTAAGTCCTGGCTGGTGGTGGCTGCAGGGCACCCATCCTGACTCCCTGAGGAACGCGTGACCCGTTTGTTTTGGCTGGTCCTCAGGCAGGGTTTCACTCTGTGTGTCAACACTGGGTGTGCTGCTTGTCATTTCTTGATACCAAAAGTCATACACCCCTGTTTGGAGAAAGGTATCGTGCTCCACCTGTGTGCGAAAGGTTCACAGGGAAGGAATTCTGCTGTGCGGGTATACTGATACGGTGATGTTAAAACACAGCCCAGTTCCCTGGCTGAATTTGGCTAAAGGAGGCGGAATGGGCACATGCTGGAGGCAACCGGTGCTACCACCAGGGACACCCAGAGCAAGAGTCCCAGCCCCAGCAGCACAGGACTTCACCGGTGGTGCTTGGAGCCCATGAGGAGCTCTTTGGTGTGAGCAAGGGGCAGCTCAGGTGGTGGGGACACAAAGGCAGAAGGGGTGGGGTGAGTTCCTCGCTGTATTAGCCAGCACATGGCTGTATTGTGAGTCAGCCATGCTCGCACTCCTTGGGAGGGCAGCAGGACGAGTTGCAGCGGTCACCACCTTCCACTTTACATGCTCGGTGTACAAAGAGATGAAGTTTGGAGCTTATGTGTGGGTTTAGTCCCTTATTTCCTCTGTGCCTGGAGGGGCTTTACTCAGAACTTGGATTTCCTCTGAAGCACCTGAAGTAAAACCAAGTGAACTTGGTGGTGGCAGCTTGACACCAAACTGCCATCAGGTTCTGCTGGTCTTAGCTAAGATCAGCACGGCGTGAGATTTCCCTGCTAATACCAATTTTCCATCCCACCTGGAAGTTACGGACCTGTAGCTGCCTAACACCAAAGTTAAAGTGGAGGAAAATCTCCCAAACCAAGCTTCTGATCAACCTTTGTGGTGGCATCACTGGGTTTCCTCCAGCTTCCGTGTCCCGAGACGGAACCTGAGATTGGACAGCTACAAGCATTGGGTAGCATCTGCCTGATGCAAACTGTGGTGGTTTGCACCCACACTGGGAGGCACAGGATGTACACGCAGCCCTAGAGCTAGGCTGGCAGGAAAAGCAGAGCCCAGGTCTCCAGAGCAGTAATCCTGCCTGCTGGGCACGCTCCCTTCCCGCAGCCTTCTGGCCAAGCAGGGCTCATGTTAAAGCCTGCACAGGTTGCGTTTTTCATCTTCACTAAAATTTGACTTAATTCGTGCCAAAACCTTTCAGGATTCTCCCTCCCCTGTCCCCCATGAGTTATGTTTCCTCGAAAAACCACAGCCCTCTCTAAGTACCTTAGAAATGCACTATAAGCATTAAGCCAACGCGAGACAATAATAAATGAGGCAAAATTACATGCCAGGATGTGCCGGTGATAATGTTTTCCACTGAAGACAGGAGCGGTGACATTTTCCAGCACAACACCACAGGCGCCGTTCCCCCATCCCACGTGAAACACGAGCAAGCTGTGCCGCAGCACCCGCTGCCCTGCATCCCATACCGTCACATAGGGAACACTGCCTTCGAGATGCCTGACCTTTAAATCCACCCTGTCTGCGTGCCCAAGAGGAAGTCACATGTGTGGCACGAGCCTGACCCGGGAATGTTGCCCGGGGTAGGATATTTGCGTGAATAAGGAAGGGCAGGGTCTGCAAGATGAATCACCGAAACAATCATTATCCTGAGGAAAAACCTTGGAGGGTGGATTAGCCATGATAACTGCCCTGTCAAGGTAACAACAATGCGAACCCTCAGCCCTGCTCAGCGGCGAGGGGCACAAAATGCTTCAGAACAGAACAGTACAAATGATGGAAGTTCCTAAGCAGAGATTGGCCAAGGAGCATCCTTCACTTCCAGCTGCCCCCAGCCCAGCCTGCCATTGTCTGATCTGCCCCAAGAATTGCCCCACAGATTATTTTTAGAGCACCAGAGCTTTCGGTGCAAATAAATAAAGGGACAGACGGTCGCTATAAAGACAGGAAATAAACTTCAGAAACCATTTAGCTTTTGGCTCAGCTGGGCAACTGAACTGCACACTTCCTGAGCGCGCATGATGGCCTCCGATAGGGTGAGCACCCAACGAGAGGGTTTGTTTCTTTCCTCTGATCAGCCCCGTTCTGACAAGGCTTGGTGCTGTGGTCGCTGCGTACCTGGAGCACACCCCACAGCCAGGAAGGTTGTGCTCCTACATCTCTGGTGTGGAGAATCACAGAAGAGTTTGGGTGCTTGGAAGGGACCCTCGGAGCTCCCACAGTCCAACCCCTGCACTGAGCAGGGACATCTTCAACTGGAGCGGGTTGCCCAGAACCACATCCAGCCTGGCCTTGAGTGGCTCCAGGGATGGCTTTTCCCATGGCTGTATCACTGCTGTGATGTGCAGGCGCAGGGCTCAGAGCCAGTGACTGCCGTTGGCGGTGCTGTAGTGCTGTGCCCGTCCCTGGAGGCAGCTGCTCCACAGCAGTGTCCCCATCCTGCCCTCCTCAGCCCCAGCCTGGTTGCCCACCCGGCTGCTTGGCTTGGGCACAGCAGTGGTAGTGCCTTTGCTTGCATGGCACCTAAACTGCCCAAAAGAGCTTCAGTCGTCCCAAAGACAGGCAGAGCTGTGGTGGCAGCAAGGGGAGCAGGACATGAGCCCCACCAGGGATGGGATGAGGGCAGCACCTCCAGAGACACAGTGCAGGGAGCAGGGGCAGGCAGGTACACGCAGGCAAAGCCCAACAGTGATGACCTGCTGCTCACCAAGCCTGAAGGAGGGAAAGGGAAAGGCCTGATTCTGTCTCCCAACTAAAGCAATAGCCAAATTTCAGTTAATGAGCCAACTTTGTGTTCAGCCTTGGCTACCTCAGCTCAACACTGAACTACTGTGGTGTCAATTGGAGTCCGTCTCCAAGAGGAGACATTATCTTGCTGCCTTTTACTTTTTCAGACAGTGTTTTCCCTCAAGTCTGCTTTGGGTGTAAGAGCCTTGCCTGTACTGCATCCCATCCGCTTCCTGGGCTGATGGAAGTGGAGGCATTACTTCACAGAATCATGGAATGGTTTGGGTGGAAGGACCTTAAATCTGACCCGGTTCCAACCCCTTTCCATGGCAGGAACACCTTCCACTAGAGCAGGCTGCTCCAAGCCCCTGCAGGCAGTGAGCCCCATCTGGGGTCACTCAGCCCTGTCCTGTGCCTAACACAGCAGCTCTCTGCAGGGACAGTGTTTGGGGTAGATGAAGCATCCCAAGCTCTGCTGCAGAGGTTGCTGTGTGCGGAGCACGAGGCTGTGCCACGCGCACGCTCCTCACCAGGCATGGAAGCGGTTCCAGCTCAGTGTGCCCACCGGGAATGTGCTGTTGGACCGCACCGCCTGTGCTGGGGGAGGCTCCTCCTGCTCTTCCCAAGGACCGGCTGCCAGCAGCAGGGATGGACATGGGACGGGAAACCACGGCCGGGGTGAAGAGACCCAAGTGCTGCTCCCGAGGGCTGGAGCCCATGGGTACCACAGGAACCTCGTGCCCTTTGCAGCTTGTGCAGTAACTTCAGTAATGACAACAAAATGAAGGCACTTCCCGGTTGCAGTGTTGTGTGAATGCCTTTCCATCTCACTGCTCCTGAATTATGAGAAAGGGTAAATACAAGAGTTGCAACATACCATTACTATGGCTGTGAGCAGTTCTATGTATCTCTGCCACCACTTCTTCCTCCACTAGACAGCAGCATCCTCGTGCTCCTCCCCACGAGTGTCTTGGGTCTCTCTTGTTTGGAGATGGGTCCATCAGCACCTGAAGGGTGGTTTGGGGTCCAATTACTTCAATGTCCTCCTGTTTGATTTGCTTGTACATGGAGTCCCCGTCTGCCCGCAGCACCGTCCCTCCCAAGTGTTAACAAAATGATTTTATACCTTTACATCCCCAAAACATAGAAAGTCCCCCCCCTTCAGCCTGGACTCAGATGTGCCTCTCGGTTACAGAACAGGAGTACACCACCTTATCAATTTGGACACATCGGTTTCCTTTATGGTGGAGCTGTTTTCAGTGTGCTGTGATGTGTATTACAAAAGCCAAAGATATAAATGATCAACTGGAAGCTTGAATTAATTTTTCCTCATGTCTAAATTAGGATGGTGAGTAATTGCTGCAGTAATGGCGAGCAGAGCCTGTTTATCAATGCCAGTGAATAACTGGCTATTAAACAATGGTGCACTTTGCCTTTGAACGTTCACAACACTCCAACAGGAAGCTCGCTGCCAGTTTGATATTAGCTCGATGAGTGATGAGAGGAGTGGCAGGATTACAAACGCAGTTTGGGGGAAAGCTTTCTGACATGTCTTCCCCAAGAGCATCCCTGCGCCTGCAGCGCTCTCCTTGCTGCAAGGGTAAATGCACAGTGGGCTTAGATTACAGCATCTGAAGTCACAGGGCCAAAATAGCACAAGCCTAATTCCGTAATCAATCACCTCCGGTTGCAGGCAGCCCAGCGCCGCACAGGCAGGAGCTGCCTCTTGTTTTCTGCCTCTGTGCATGCGCCCGTCTGCCCCTCGGCTGCTGTGCTGACCTCACCCTTTGTTCACAGCAGCAGCATCTGGCCCCGTTATCTTCCTTGTGCCTTCCCATTTTCCATGCCAAGCCTATCCTCTTCCCACCGTGCTCCTCACCCCTTCCTTTAACAACGCTGGGTCCAGTCTCTGCCCTGGCCACAGCCCTCCTCTCTCAGCTGCACCGACCCCGCTCCTCCACCTTCTCCCCAGTGCCACCTCTGTGCCTCTTTCCACCCCCGGTTGACTCTGGGCCCTGCGAGCTCACCCCACAGCTCCTCAGGACCTCTCCTCTGCCTTCCATGGCTATTGCCTTCCTCTGAGCTTCTTGAGGCATGGCGAATGGTTGGGGATCCCTCCCATTCCCGCTGCTTCCAAGCCCTTTCTTTTGCCCAGCCTCTGCCATGCCTGTTCCTGAGCTCTTTCTCCTCCTCCCACGTTCCTCCATCCACTCTTAGTGGTGCTGGGTTCTGATGTGACAACCACCCAGTTTCTTGCACTGGCACCTCCGTGCCCTTGTGTGTTCAGCTGACCAGCAGCTCCTGTTTGACTCAGTCACTCTGAAATGGTGAATGTCCTGGGGTTCTTCACCCAGCGCTGCTCTTCCTCACCTCTCCACTCCGCAGATTTCCCCTCTGCCCATTGTGCACCCAGGTAATTCAGTCGGTGTTTCTTTCCTCCTCTGTTTGCAGACCTTTCCTCCCTGTCCTTTTCTTCATTTGAAGATTGCTCATTTGCTTTCAGGCTTCATTTCAGTCTAGACTGCCTTCCCAGAGCCTGGCCTACTGACTTCATTTCACTTTGGTTTTCCCCTGCAGCTATTAACACAGCAGCAAATTCATTCTCTCCACCTCTCCATCGCGTCACCTTCCCAACTTAGCAGCTTTAAGATCCAGCAGAGGCTGAAGCAATATATCTGCAGCTTTGGCTGATGCAACTTCTCAACCGCTTTCTCCTCCTGGCTCCCCTGTTCTCCTAGGACATTTGAGCTGATGGGTTTTCCTCAGCTCTGTGCTAGGACATGGATTGTTCTCCCTTCCAACGGCATCTCCACACCATCTTAGTTTCATTCATCCCTTTTAATTCCAATTATCCTTAGCCCCCCTCCCCTTTATTAAACCTTGAATCCTGCCATTTCCCCTTCACTAACATTCTTTAGTTTCTCCTTTCTTTAAGATGTACCAAAAGGTCCTTGATTCCATTTTTTTCCTTACAGACACTGTTCCATCCCATAGCTCATTGCTGTTTGTAGTGTCCCGGTGTTCCTCCAACAGTTTCTGCCCCTCACATCTTACTGAAGCTTCTCTGGTTGAGGTCTCTCACACCTCCTTACCACTGTTTCAGTCAGACACTTCTTTGTCTTTCTTCATTTACTCTTAGCACTGTTGACCATACTCTTCTTGAGATCTTGTTCTCTGGACCCAGCACCACTCACCCTCTGCCTTTACCATCACTCGCTGAGCACATTTGCTGAGTAGCCTTCTTCACCAGCATTGAATAGCTCTTGGTCTCTCTTCTCCTACCATCTCGTTTCCAGGTGAAAGCCATCCATCAAACCAAACACCAAACCCAAACCCGCCTCCACGCACAAGCTCCATGACCTCCGCTGCCCTACGGCTCAGCTCCAGACCTGTTCCTGCTATCCACAGGAAAAGTAAGACATGAAAAGACCTTTCTGTAAGGTCACCTCTTATTTAGATCTGCTTTTAACTCTTCCTGGCTAAAGCACAGCTCCTGCCCGTGCCTCCATGCAATCCACCTTTCACCATGGTCAGTGTGACTACGTGTCAGCCACCCCGCACTCCCCCACAGCCTCCTCTCTCTCTCCTAATGCTCTGCTTGTGAATCTGTTCCTTCAAATGGGGATTAATTCTCCTGGAGTTTCTCTATATTGGCTCCTGGGAGCTGAGAGCCTTTCCCAGTGATCCCTCAGCTGAGCTCTCACCATCCGACATCTGATGAGACCATGAGCTTTACCCTTGCTTTGCTCACAGCAGCCCAGCTCTCTCCCAGTTTGTCACTGGCATTTAGACATCCACTCCTCTTCTGACACCTCCTCTTCAGCACCAAGTGTACGTCACTTTGCTTTCAAGGCCCTTCATGACATGCTGTCCCTCACTAAGAAGAAGCTGCTCTATGGCTGCTCCACTACAATGGTCTTTGTGTCTCACTATTATACTTCCAAGGAAGCATCAGTCTTGTCCCCGGGTGCTGAATTCCTGCTTGGAGCCCCTGTGATTAATTGCAAAAGCACTTCACTCTTCTCCTACAGCCACAGCAGCTGCTCACCATAACGATGAGCATGGTTCCCTTCTTACCCTCATGCCTTCCACCCTCATCTTCTACATACACAGTAATGAACTTTTGGGATGAGACCCTTCTTCTGCATTTTTACATGATGCTGCAGGAAGGCAACCTACTGAAGAGATAGGTGTCTGTCACCATCAAACGGCTTGCTGTCCTGGGTTCAGCAGTAGTGATATGTGACAATTATCTACTCCTACCACACATCCAGGACCAAAGACAAATCCTCCCAGGGATTCTTTCAGCCTGTGCCTTCACGTTGGGTGCAATGCTGACACCTTTCAAACGGCCCTGACTCCACAAGAGGGTAGACTGAGATGTCCAAAGGGTTTGTGTGCACTAACACAACCCAGCCTTGGCTCCCAAGCGCTTCCCAGGAGCAACGCAGTGAGGGCTTGATTTCATAGTGTCTTTTAGGGTTTCCCTTCTGATGACCAGCACTGCAAGCTCCCTTGCTGACAAGAGCACTCACTCAAACCAGACCAGCAAGAACCCGGCTGCAAAGCCCTTTTAACCTGAGCCACCAGCTGAAGGGTACATCTGGAAGTCCCTCCTAGCCCAGAGAGCAGACACCTTGCTTATCCTCTGTGACCGTATGACAGCCTTGGACTAACGTGTGAGTGCATTAGGAAAATCACCCATTTTGGCAGATGGACACTAGAGCCAGGGATGTAGTGTCCTAACTTGTTGTCAGAGATGACCCCTTGTCTTGGTCCAGAGCACAGGAGCTGTGGCAGAAGCAGAGCAGCGTTGCCAACACAGCATAAAGAAACCTTAGTTTCCCAGTGCCAAGTCTTTTCACCCAGGTAAAGCCAGCAAGCTTCAGTGAGGCCACACGTTACCAGAGCCATGGCCCAGACCCCCTCCAGGAAACCTCTGGCACTCATGGTACTGAGTTGGTTCCATCTTCCCAATGCCACAAAGCACAGACCAGGGCTCCATCCCGATGCCTTTGGCATGTTATACCCCCAGCAGTTTACAGCTCTATGTTTAGTACCTTTGTTGTTGAACTTGGTAATCTTAAAGGTCTTTTCCAACCTAGTTGATTCTGTGGTTCTGTGATTTACTCTACAGTTACTTTTTGGAAGTGCATAACTGGAGGGCTGCGTGGCTCACTCTGAAGACATCACCTGGCCCATGGTAAACAGATGTGCTTTCAGTGTCTGCACAAGCAGCCTTTCCAAAACCATGGATTAGCTTAAGCAAGAGTATCCCATCAACACATCTTTGACAGAGCAGTTAATATTGTTTACATAATGTGAAGCTGAATACTGAATGAAAGCCTATTTCGCCTTACACCTTGACATAAAATAGATCTCTGTGTAGGTAGATAGGGAAAGGTCCTGGCTTTGCAAGGAGATGGGAAATTATTGATAAGAGCCCTGATATCTGCAATACAATCCCCTTTCCTGGGGATTCCCCCAAAGCTCCTCTATCAACAAGGGCTGTTTGAACAAGCTTGGCTGGAAAACAAAACCCAGTTCAGTACTTTTCCTTTTCCTCTTTTTTTACCTGCTGTGCTATTTTAAGCGCAGTTTTTATGGTTTCAGTTTGGGCACGGGCTAAAAAGGAAGAGGAAAAAATCACAGCATTTCATAAAGTTTCTGTGTATTGCTCATAACTCTCGCCCTGTGATATCGCTGCAGCCATGTGAATTGCTGGTGGCACCTTGACATCGGCCTTGTAAAAGTGCATCTCAGATCTTTGAAGAGAGGAAAAAGGGAAAGCTTCATTTTAGGAAAAGAAAGGTCTCAAGTCCTATCTTTTTAACTGCAGTCGTAGTGATATTAATATTTTCAATAGTCGTAACAGTCTCAAAATGCCTTCTGCCCACTGTCAGAATTGTGAACATGTGTTAGTCCAAGGTCAGCCTTTGTCAGAACAAAAAGTAGACCCATGTCTTTCTGTGCCTTCCTCCCCATCATTCCACTCTCTCCACCCTTTCTCTCCTTCCTGCTGTGAACATGAGTTTGCTTCCCCTGATCTCCACATGATTTCCTCATGCTATTTGTTACCCCTTCCCATCCACAGTTCTGTGTCTCCACCCTGCACACATTCAGGGATGGACAACACCCTTGTTGTCCACGCTGCTCTCCCCACCCAGCCACACGCTATCTGCTCCGCACATCACCCAGCTCACAGCCCATCTGCCCAAGAGAGCTCCTGGCACTTTGGCAGCCACCAGTGCCAGGCTCAGCTCTGCTTCACCCTTCCCTCTCACGCTGTGCTGTGAGCGACCCTCAGGAGTCCATTCTGGGGCACATCACTGGTACCCAGCAGGTTTCAGCACCAAAACACACACCAGCAGGACTTGAGATGGAGCCCCAGCCG
Organism: Forpus xanthops; assembly: GCA_032466535.1. Lineage (NCBI taxonomy): Eukaryota > Metazoa > Chordata > Aves > Psittaciformes > Psittacidae > Forpus > Forpus xanthops. The sequence continues at coordinate 4,462 of JASSUY010028069.1, read as the reverse complement.
GCCGTGACCGGCAAAGGTGCACGTCACCTCCAGGTTTGATGTCACCTCCAGGTTTGATGTCACCTCCAGGTTTGATGTCACCTCCAGGTTTGATGTTACCTCCAGGTTTGATGTCACCTC
>JASSUY010028068.1:0-32589 GCA_032466535.1 Forpus xanthops | reverse complement strand
AAAGTCCTTGGCCAGTCTGAACATTCTAAGCCATAACTATAAACACTGGTGTTATCAGCACTGCTCCCAAGCTAAAACTCCAAAACACAGTGCTACACCAGCTACTGCTTAAAGAAAAATGACTGCTGCTGCTGAACCCATGACAGTTTTAAAGTCTACGCCTTTGTGTGTAATAGTCATTCTATTGCAACAGCTGATGAGCTTAGAGTTCTTCAATGGCAGTTATTAAAAATTAATTTATAGAACACATGCAAACAATACCACTGTGTTTCTAAACACTCAGTGGCTTATTTACTGGCATTTCCCTGTAGTGTTATACAAACCATAGCGACAGATTTTTCTCTCAGAAATCATCCATCATTACCTTGAACTTGTCAAGATGAGTAAGGCTGTGCCATGCTTTTCTATAATGTCATTCATATCTTTAAAGCCAAAGCTTTCATAAAAAATATTACATCTCTTGCAAGTGGGTAAATTTGATCAGGTTATTTGAAAGATTAAAATCACTCCTTAATTAAATATCTGAACTCCAGAAACACAATAGTTATAATTTCTAACAACTCCTAAAGAGTTGAATACTTTCCCTGTTACTTTCTTTCAGATTGTTATAAATAAGCATATATTTTCCTTACTGTGATAAGACATAAAATATGCCTTTTCAGCTGCTTTTTAGTCTTTGAACTTTACACAATATTCATTTTCATATATGTGTTAAATCCGCAGATTTAGTGTGGCAAATTACAATTCTGAGGAAGAGACAGGAGAGACTATAATAGATGGTAAAATATACTAAACCCAATGTATTTCTTCACTGAGGATATTTGGGCACAAAGACAGCATACAGGGAGTGCAGCCCCTGTAACAGCGGTGGCCGTGCAGTCCCCTATCTCATTAGTGAGAGATCAGCATGTCAATTGATGCTGCTTTCCCATCCTCTCTCCTCATGACAAATCTGTGTGCATGCTGAATAGGCATGCACTGGGTAGCTTTGCCTTGCTCCTGTGGGATCTCGGCTCAGACTCCTAGACTGAAGTTTTGCTTACACTGCCTGTGATATCCATGTGTGCTCTCAATCAAAGCAAGCAGGCATGGAGTACATGGCTGACTCAGGTTTCCAGTAGGTATCAGCATTCATGGCCAGTATGCATCTTGTCTTTCATTTAACCTGTATTGTAAGAGGGAAGTTAGGCTGGAAAGCAGGTAACCTTATTTGGTACAGATATATAGCCAAGAACTCAAAACGATTGCTCTTGGGCTTCAAAAACATAGTTTTGTGGGAACAACAGCAGCTGGTCATGCCTGGGGTTGTGCCAGGCAGGAAGAGCCATTCCTGGAGAAGGGACAAATAACCCAAGAGAAGCTAGCAGCAGACAGTAGATCAGTCTCTGTTCTAGACTGGGCCTTTGTTTCTGTCCGTACTGAAGAAGAATTATCCCACATTACTGGGAGCAGAGTGGATACTGCTCTCTAATTATAATTTTAATTGCATATAATTGCCATGTTGCATTCCATTGCATAAAAGTGTGCCTGTTTCTCTGACAGATGCGAATTCATTCAGCTTGAAAAACCTTTCAGAGTCTGAGGTATGTAAGTTCATGGCAGGCATTGCTCTTGCTCCAGATGGTTGCAGCTTTAGCTGCATCTTTTTTAGGAGAACATTTTGAGTCCTTTAGTCATGTTACCAGTTTTTTGGGAACACATGCTAATACAGAGCAATGATTCAGCCAGAGGGCAGAAGACCCCAGTTCCCTCAACCCCGAAACACCTCATTTTCTGTTATTTATTTAAAAAGAGTGGAACTGGAGAACCTTGCAGGATGAAGATGAATTTGAAAGGATGCAAACAGGATGAATGGATTTTAAAGATACAGCATATGAGCAGACAGGAGAGAAATGAGAGAGCAACTGGAAAGCTAATGTTTTAGCTTATTATCTTATAGTTTGCACTAGAGTTGCCATTTTTTTCTGTGGGAATAACAGAAACAAATTACAAATACCACCATGGTTTTCTGAAAGTGGAATTCAAAGATAATTGTATGATTATTTCCATTACTGTGTTTATAAATGCAGATGATAGAACTACTTATAGTAGTTCTTATAATACAATCTGTATACCTATCATATAATCTGCATCAGTATAATACTTAAAAGCCTCAACCTTTAATATATTGTAGTAACAACATTCCTGTCAAGTTTGAAAATGTGATTTTACACATGTAACAAATGAGAAGCTGAGGCAGAGAAACGGGGATCCATACAAGGGGACAGATGCAACACTGAAGTTGGTGGGAATAGATTAACTACACTCTTACAAGGATAAGAATTTTTTTCACAGTGTCTGGAGACAATAGGTCTTATATATTTTGAATGCAAGATTTTGAGAAAGAAACTACTTTGTTAAACAGCTTAAAAGATTTATTCTGACTTAAGGGAATTTATCCCATTTATCAGCTGTATTTTCCTGCCGGTTTTGTCTCTCCCCTTTTGAGCTACACTAGCAAAAGCCCCAGTTCTCCCCTGCCTGGGGAGTGTTTCATTTTTGCTTGTTGATTTTAGTCTAGAGATACATGTTTTATTCTTCAGGTAAAAAAAAAAAAACAAAAACGTGCATATAGGGTTAATAGTTAAGCATTTATTATTGATATATTTTGAATGATAGACTAATAGAATGGTTTTGGTTGGAAAAGAAGGTTCCAACAGCCCTGCCACAGGCAGGGATACCTTCCACTAGACCAGACTGGTCAAAGCCCCATCCAACCTGGCCTTGAGCACTGCCAGGGATAGGGCAGCCATAACTTCTCTGGGCACTGTGCCAGTGTCTCACCACTTTCATAGTGAAGAATTTCTCCCTAAAATCTAATCTAAATCTCCCCTCTTTCATTTTAAAGCTATTCCAAATTGTCCTGTCACTATGTGCCCTCGTAAAAAGTCCCTCTCCAGATTACTTGTAGGCTGCTCTAAGGTCTCTCCAGAGCCTTTTTTTCTCCAGGTTAAACAACTGCAACTTGCTCAGTTGTAGTAACTCCAGGTGAGGTCTCATGAGAGCTGAGTAGAGGGGGAGAATAACCTCCTGCAACTTGCTGGTCATTCATCTTTTATATTTGTGCTTGGGATTGTCCTGACCCAGGTGCAGGACCTTGCACTTGGTCTTATTGAACTTCATGAGGTTTGCAAGGGCAGCTTGACAAAGTCCCTCGGAATGGCATCCCTTCCCTCCAGTGTGTTAATCACACCACAACAACATATCAAGAAGCTTTTCTTGCTGCCCTTGATGTCCCTGGCCAGATTTTATTCTGTAAGGACTTTAGCTTTCCTTGCCTGATCCCTGGCTGCTCAGTCAATTTCTCTGTATTCCTCTCAGGTTACCTGTCCTTGATTCTACCCTTTGTAGGCTTCTTTTTTATGCTGGGACTTTGTCCAAGAACAACTTGTTCATCCATGTGGGCCTCCTGGTGTTTGTGTCCAGCTTGCTCTTTGTTGGGAAACATCATTCCTGAGCTTGAAGGAGATGATCCTTAAATATTAACCAGTTTCTTAAGTCCCTTGTCCTTCCAGGGTTTTATCCCATGGTACTCTACCAAGCAGATCCATCAAGAGACCAGTCTGCTGTCCTGAAGTCCAGGGTAGTGAGTTTGCTATGCACCCGTCTTACCATCCTAGGGATCTTGAACTCCACCATTTCATAGTCACTGCAGACAAGGCTTCCCAGCTTCCCAGCTTCCCCAGCCACTCCTTATGTGAGATCAAGGTCCTGCATGGCACCTCTGCTCACTGGCTCCTCTAACACTTGGAGAAGGAGGCTATCATCCAAGTATTCCAGGGACACAGCACTCATATCTTGCTTCCAACAGGTCACATGAGAAACACTGTCAAAGGCTGGTCAAGCATGACTTCCCTCTCTTGAGTCTATGCTGACTGTTCCAAATTACTTGTTCTTCATGTGTTTGGAACTACTTTCCAGGAGAATGCTTAGCAATAAAAAAGGATTTAACAAGGTAAATTTTTAACTGTGTTATTCTCTCTGCATATTTCACGTGGAAGGTCAGAGATTTTGTGTCTATAAAAGAGTCAGTTTTCCCTTCTCCAGACTTGTCAGACAATAGTAGTTTATTTTACAGTGCTCTGTAGTTTATTGAAGATATTACCAGACAGTGATGACACCAACATAGGCAACCAGAAGAAGGAACAGAAAAATACAGATACATTTAAACTGATGTTTCAGTATTTATTTAAAAATGCCATTACTGGAATGAAGCAATGTAATTAGCTCAAATAGCAGTGCTCTGTAGAGCCATTAGTTTGGACATTTTTTTAGTTTTGAGGCAATCTCTGAGGTGTGACCACTGCTCCCACAGCAAATTTATATGGTTGTAGTTCATAACAATTTGAAAAGCAAGAGGATAATTAATGTGACTGATTGTCACAGAGTTAATGTTAAGTACTTGGCTGGGCTGCCTAAATTAGGAGTTGATCTAGCCTCTGTGTCTAGAGAGAAAGAGAGAAAAAATAAGCACCTTCAGAAGGTATTTTTGATCCTAGGCAAACTGTGTCACTTTTTTCCCTCTCTTTCTCTTGGCAGATGATCAGAGTCATGAACAGTTTCCAAATTGAGGTGAAGTTGTCAAGAGCCTAGAAGTGGAAAGGAGAAACTACAGTCTCTGTTATAATGAGAGGCATTAAAATTAAATATGTGTATGGCTTCAGCCACACTATTGCCTCATGTGCCTACAAACTTGTTCACGTTAGGTAACATATTATTGCTGCCTTTTGGGACACCTGCATGAAACCTGATTGACTTCACAGCATCTCCACATAAGCCCTCAGCAGAGCTGATTGAAGAATTAAAGGGGAAGGAGACTCAAAACTTCACAGGTGGAAAGCAGTATTAGTTAGAATAATGTGTTTCTCTCATGACTGCTGAACTGAGAAAAAGCATGCATCAGTGTTTTCAATAATGGTTTGGAAAATAGAATGACTTTAGAAATAAAGCACACAATACTGTCTGTAAAAGAGGCCCTATTTTCTACCTCTCAAGCTGACCATTGGGTATCCGTTTGAAATGAAAAAAATAAGGTTCGGTCTCCTCTATTTTGTCACAGTCTGAGAGGGAGCATTTCCTGGCTCTGAACTAGAATTTGCTAATTAGCAGCTCCAAGATTTTAACACTATATACGGAACAGAACAGCAACAAAAAAAAACAAACCTCAAGCCTTCAACTATCGCACTTCGCCTTTGAGTGTTCAGAATAATTTCTTTATCAATGACCTGGGAATTGATTCTGTCCTCAGATTTAGGTAAGATGTTTTTATGGGTTTCATGCTTCTTGATAAGCTCTGAGACAGATACAGATTGTGGTGCTGTCCTTTCATGTTCACATGAAGAATCTGTTTTTGGGATGTCAGTGGTTTATAATATACTGTACATGACTGGCAAGTGTATTACAACAATAAGTCAAGGAAAGATTTATGTCATACGCATATATATCACTAGTTTTCACTGGATGGCTGAATACATGAATTTTCTGTCAGGGAAATTCACTTACACCATCAAAGTCCTCAGGAAGGGTTGTAACTCAGCCTGCTGTGTCGGCACATTTCTGGATAATATGAGACAAATAGTAGTTTTGACTCAGACAACCAAATAAAACTTTGTCTTTCTCTATGTTTAGTAAACCTATAGCTCAGTTTCACACATACAAACTACACAAACTTTATATATCTAACAGAAAGGTTGAGAGAAAACTTGTCCTCTGCTCCCTCAGCACCTTCATATGATGCAGAGAGAGGCTCTCAGGGAGTGACTCCTGTAGAGGCAGGTGCTGCTTATGGTCTTTTGATAACAGAGGGAGTCTGGGTGGCTACACTCAGCTTGGGAGACTTAATTACATGTGGGTTGGAAATTATTAACTAGATGCTAATTGTTTTCTAGGTATGACTAATTTAAATTTACAGACCTTAAACCTTTTCCTGTGCTGTATTGCAGATTCAGTAGGAGGAGTGTTCCTATGCTTGATAATTTGGGCTAAGGCCCCCAGAAGCAGGTTTCAGTCTTTTTTGTTCAGTTCAGATTTCTTTCTTTCTCTGTGAATTCTTTAACTATTGAACACAAAATAGCGAGGTAGGTGAATAGAGCTCATTGCTTTATATTTTGTCTTATTTGCTTTATTTTACTTACTAAGGAATACTGCTACAAAACCTTAACGAAAGATGCATGCTGACAAGCCTTTCTACATCCTATAAATCAGTGTCTAAACTGGAGAAAGGGTAAGATTTCAGGTACATTGCTCTTTCTAGCATCTCACTATCCACTTTAGAACTGCAGCATTTCTTAGTAAGAACTTGTAGGCTATAGGAAATAAACTTTAAATTCAGTTCTGAGTAAAAGCAAACAAAACCAACATGAACAATTTAAAAAGTGACCTCCATGAACCTCATGGACAGGATTGTGGAGGACTCTCCAAGAAGGTTGGAGGCCTGGAAGAGTGGTTTTCAGCCACCTTGTTTTCTCTCCTCTCAGCCTCCTTGTGCACCTGTGGGTATTGGCAAAAAGACAGATACAGTAGGTCTTATTCTGTGTATGCTGAGAACATGGTCTCACTTCCAAGCCAATGACATTATTCTGAAGCCCCTGACCTGTTCCTACAGAAATTATGTAGCCAAAGTGAAAGGTTTGGTCATGTCAAATAAGTTAACTGATGCCACACGAAAGCGAAACACCAACGCAAAGAGTTTGATGTGTCTTAACAGTGCATAATACAGAATTCTTTCTAATTAAAAAAGAAAAAAAAAAAAACAAAAAAACTAACAAAAAAAACCCAAAAAAAACAAAACACACCAAACCAAAAAGGCTTAGTCATATCCCAATGTCAATGCTGCTGTTCAAATTAATATGCTCTTAAAATCACTACCTCTGTGCTGTTTCTTATCATTACCTAGGTTTATATTGGGCAAAGTTTCTGGAACAAAAGTTGCTATTATCGATAGCCTTTTTAATCAAGTTTTGCTGCTGTTAAGGTGCCTGAAGTTACTTTTTTATAAGGGCAACCTACCCTCTCAATTTCTTTCTTTTTAAATCCCTCTTTTCATAATCGTTTAGCTATAAAAGTCTGTTGAAGCTTGTGTCGCCAATCTACTGCTTTGAATTTTTAATGATGACAGCTAAATAATAAACACTCCCCAAAGGTAACAAAATCACAGTAACATTCTAATAGCTTCTCTGTAGTCTGCTAGGAAACAAACATCTGTGAAAGATTATTTCCTTTACTGCTGCCTGATGAAGATGACCTTTAGAGTTATCACAAAAGTGAAGCTTTAACCACCTGCAGAGGAATAAAAGGCAGATATTTACACAGTAAATGTTTTAACTACTGCAGGAAAAAAGAATTAAGAAATGCTTTAGGTATGTCTTCAACTGCTACAATAGTCAGAAATTGGGCACTAGGAACTTCTTCAAAGTTAACTTGTTACATTTTATATTTGTATGCAGTAGGGCAGTAACAACAGCAAGGAATACCTCAGAAATACCAGATATACAGAGTTTGGAGCCGCCGCACACAGTGTTTCATCTGCAAAATGAGAAAAGGACAATTTTAAAGTAACTTTATTATATATTAAAGAAAAAGTTACCAGCTAAGAAGTGCAAAGTAATAACTGCAGTATAGACAAAAGGAATCTGTGCTACAGTAGCCTCAGGGCAGCAGCTGGAAGCACACTAGGTGATAGTGATTTGGGCTAATGCAAGCTAGCAAATGTCTTATGAAAAATGTTCCAGGTTAAGTCAGAATGGGAAGCTGTGTTTACAGAAGTCTTCTATAACATACTGTGCCAAATAGAGTTTGGCATTCCTAATATTCTATTCTTAATATTACTAAGTTTTGAGTCTATATCAATATTATTTTTCAAGGGGAAAAAATAAATATTTCATTTTAAGGATGTTATATTTTCTCCTAAAATCTAATTCTATTTAGGCATAGGTAATGTTATGCAGGCATATCAATATAATTTCACATAATATATCCACAAAACATGCAGTATAAATCTGTCACTTTGTTATGAAATTTAATTCTATTTCAAGTTGTATCTACTGAATTACACTATTAGTTATTTTTCATCTTTTTACTCTGAAATACTGGACTTCTTCCTAAAAATCCAGTGCTTAAACCAGCTGCAGTCTGAACTTGGTGGTTTTTATTCAGTGAAAAAGTTTATACTTCCAGAAATGCATTTCTCTCAACCCTACCTGAGGACATTGATTAATTTTGGAATGATGAGCCATAAATAAAGTCTCAAAAGGTACCCACATGCTGATCTACCAGCATTTTTGGGCGACCTCTCCTTTCATGACCTTGTTTATACTATCAGCAGTGATGGGGTCACAGCACATGTCTCAATGGATATCTTTGTATCTTTGCTTTTATAACAATCTTTAGAGTTTCTGTGCCTGTTTTATTTTTTACCCTATAGGCATAAAGATTTGGCCTTCACAAAGTATTCTCTAATACTTAGGAACTGGGCTATCTGCAAAACAGTATGGGGGGAGGATGTCCATGATTATCAAGAATAAATAATAAATCTAAAGGCATGAAAATATATCTTTATTTTCCCCAGACATTGATTTAGTGACTGGAAAAAAAAAAAGTCTTTTATTGAGAGAAAAGCAGTTATAAAAGTTGGTTAACTGTTAAACACACTAATGAACCTTGAATGAACTAGACAGAATATAAAGCATCCATGTCAGCCTTTAATTACAGTCTGGTCATTTCCGGTAGAGTTTATTCAAAGTGTCATCTCTGGACATATAGAATCATAGAATCATCGAATAGTTAGGGTTGGAAAGGACCTTATGGTGTGGGTACATTTCTTTTAATATGTAAGATCTGCTGTAAGATTTTAAGAATAGTTTGCTTAGACTGATTTGGGTAGATTAATTTTAATGGGAGTTTTTTTAGGTTGTTTTATGAGTTTTTTCCTGTCTCCTTACACAAGCTAAGTCTGGAATGGTCTTTTCTACAGTTCTGCTGGCATAATTTTCTGCCAGTTTACAGCTCCTTGAGAGCCATTCTTCCAGCAGAGTTCATAGATACAATTGTTCCAATGCTCAGAACTGGCTCTGCAGTGGATATATGTTACAGGATCACCCATTGTTTCACATAACCTGTTCTGAGCTAAGTCTAGAGAAAATATTTTTGGATTTGCATGGACTCATTCCCAGAATAATAAATAATTTCCATTTTTTCTAAAGTTTTGAGAAGTGAATACTTGTGTGACATCTTATATTTCACCTTGAATTACCCTGCAAGTGGTCTGGGTAAGTAAATAAAAGTTTACTTTCAAGAGCCTGAAACAGAATCATTTAAGATTACTAGTATCTGTAAGTAGTAGTTAGTCTTAGGCTAACACTGCTTTTTGCTTATGGAAAGCTTGCACTTGTGATGAGAGGAATTCATCTGATGCTAACACAAAATATATTACTTTGAGATAGCAGAAATTAAGAATTGCAGCTAATGTCAGAGGAATTTTAGAAAGCAAGTGAAGATGCTGCACACATTGCGTTATGTGGCAAGTAGTTCAAGCATACTCTCAGCATCTACCTCCTATAATTGATAAAATTCAATTATCAGTTTTCAGGTGCAAGAAAGTCTGAAGTGTCTTCTTTGGGGATCAATCTAAATTTTAATGAAGGATTACATTTGAGACTTATGAAACAACATAAAGTTCTCTCTGTTGGTCTATGGTGAGAAAAATCATAAGGACCAGAATACTGATGATTCAAGGATTTGAGGGTTTAAGCAGTTTGTGTATGGTGAGATTGTTTTATAAGACCTTCATTAAATTTTTGTTTGAGAAGTTAAGGAGAGAAATAGCATAGCTAAACTCATTTTCTTGTCATTGGACTATTAGATTATGAACCACTTATATTCTAATTGAAGCTTTAACCTGTTTCAGACTGGGACATGTGCCTATATCCACAAAGCCATTTGAGAACTAAGTTCTTATTTGAACACCTAATTGTCACTGATCTGGCGAGAATTTACTCACCAGAATGGGAGTTAAGTGCCCAAATACTTTTGAATGGCTGAGCTGTACTGCTTTTCTTTGGAACTGTGGTTTGTAGAGGTACTTGTGTTCTAATTCTTTGGGAGACAGAGCAGCACTCTTTCCACCTTTCTTATTCAAACAATGCATATCTGCAAATTATGCTCTGCCAGGACTAAACAGAAAAGCTTTTATTATTATTTGCTTTTTGTCTGCATTGCTGCAGCAATACAAAAGGTAGACATCCAAGTAAACAAAGATAACACTTGTACAGTCCATTTCTGCGGTGTAGTTTGACTTCGTAGGCATTAATGTTCTCTTCATGAAATGTTGATGCCAACATTAACAGCCAAATTAAACTCTTCAGAATAAGCAAGGGATATTTCTTAACTGGAAGTGCAATATTCAGCCAGCGGAACCATCAGATTACTTCATATTTTTATGTTTATGTAGCTATACTCACTTCCATGTATTTGGGCTGCTACTATTAGCAGAAACCATTCAGACTTTATTAAACATATTTGTAAAACTCATTTTCATTAAATATGTGACATCTGCATTTCTCTCTACCGAGTTCTGCCTTCCTACCTGAAACAATCAAAACTGGGCACATTATACATCTGCCATCTTTCATAATCCAAACTGCCTCAAGTAGGAACAATGCATTTATATTTTATAATGAAAAGAAAGCCTCTGAATGCCAAGTAGTAGACACAAAAGATTATCTTCCTATTTGCCAGGCTTGGATTGTCAGACATTAAATTTTTTAAGAGCCACTTCTGATGAATTATTGATGTTCTCACTATTTAGAAAATGGATCACATCACTAAGTAATTAGCACCCTGCCACTTTTTGCCTATCATATTTAATGTGTCATCAGAGAAGGCTGAGTTGAGCTACTTTTTAAATGAATGACTAGCATTGTTTCTCATGTATTGCCCTTTTGCATAGAGTCCTAAATGCATATTTATGGTATTCCATAGGGTTAGGGTCTTACATGCGTATGTTTCTTCATTTTAGAATATGTATACATGGTTCTTGTAGAAATTTAATCATGTGGATTTTTACTGAGGGTTACTATGCCAAGCAAGGATTTAAAAGTATATTTGTTACACATCAATAGAACCTGTTGACTGTAGTGAAACACCTCACAAAATATACAGTTTTACCAGGTTAAAAAAGAATGCTGAAGTCTGTCATGTGACAATTCATTTTAAGCCTGTAGTAGGTAATACTTCCTAAGTAACTGACTTATAATCAGTAATTTAATATTGCTAGCTCAATATTTGAGGTTATCACAATCCTTGTTTTTTTTTTTTTTTTTTTTTTTTATTTAAATAATTAGGAACCACTAAAACTGCTGAGGAATTTAGAGATTAACCATGCTGTGGATTGTCCATATATTTTGGCTTGAGTGATGTAGAATTTTTGCATGTAAAACATAGAGTGGATCCCTTCTAAAAATGTTAATCTGCAGTAAAGGTAGTAAGTGAAGTGTATTCAGATTCATATAATCAAGTGTTATCCTCTATATGCAAGATATTGTCATGATTTAAACTGTAAATCACTCTGCCCACCCTCTCTCTCCCCCCACCTTCTTCCCCCCCACTTCAAGGGGGAAGGAAATGGGGAGAAGAGCCGAAAGAATGTAACTCCCATGGGTTGAGATAAGAACAGTTTAGTAACTAAGGTATAACATATATCACTACTGCTACCACCAATAACAACAATGATCAGGGAAATACAAGGAAAGAGGACACAACTTCTCACCACTTGACAACCGAGCTGTGAACTGAACTCTTCCAGGTTCCTGCCCCCAGTTTTCCATTGTGGGCATGACGTACTGCGGTATGGAATACCTCTTTGATCAGTTTGGGTCAGGTGCCCTATTTCTGTTTCCTCCTGGCTTCCCCTCCTCCCTGGCAGAGCATGAGACTCAGAAAGTCCTTGGTCAGACTGAAACATTCTAAACCATAACTATAAACACTGGTGTTATCAGCACTGTTCCCAGGCTGAAGGTCAAAAAACATAGTTTTGTGAAAAACACCAGCTACTACGAAGGAGAAAAATGACTGCTGCTGCTGAACCCAGGACAGATATCTTAATTTAGATGCTTGAAGTGTTTTGGAATAATGTTGGTTAGCTGATTTTTATACTCTAAAATTAATAAAATAGAGTTCTGTTTTGAAGTTTCTGTCCAACAAATATCACTTCTTGAAATAAGTGTCTACAGATTCAGATGAAATCATTTAAAGCCAAACAAAAAAAAAACCCAACCTAAAAAATCCCCAAATAACCCACAAAATCCCAAACCTCCCAAACAATGACAAAACACCAAATAAACTCACAAAGAAAAAACCCAACCAAATCTTAAGCCTCTAAACCTTCAGCATACATACAGGCCATGTAAATTTTACTTGCCATAATTTGCTGTCCTTTAAGAAAATTAAGAAGCAACAGTGGTTGGTTTGTTTTCTTCTTGAGCTATGTGCATCTGTGCATTCTGGAATTTGTCATGCTTTAGCCATCCATCTCTTCCTAAGAGCCTGCTAGAAATGACATTACAAGTAGATGTATACCAGCAAAGTAATTCCTTATCGGTCCAGTAATTTATAAACATAATGCGTGTTAGTTAGAAATGCTAAAAAGATATCTGGACCTGCTTATTTGTCTGGGTTATTGTGCACTTAACTGAGCACTGAATTATTCTCTGCATTTAAAAGATCTCAATACCTGATACTTGGGAAAGCAGAAATATTAATGGAGGTAGTTAAGAAAATAGGGAAGTGGAAAGAAATATTGCATGCTGTTCATAGTCATGAAGGTTTTAGGAAAAATAGTCGATAATTGTCTACCAAAATAAAAGCAGAAACTGACCTCATGCTGGATGCATGTATTTAAATGGAGAAGGTCATTGATCGGCATAATTAGATGCTTAAGTGGACATGCTAGTCTTTGTATGTTTGACTATGATGCACAGTATTGAAAGGTAACCTGCTCTTGTTCTAAGTATTTTATTTTCTAGTTTCAGGCTCTTTAAATTATCAGACTATAGATTATGTAACAAAGACAATAGTGGCAAAAATTCAAAGCCAGATGCTAAGAAAAATCTGTTCAAGAGAATAAATTAAAGAAGCTTAAAAATGGGTGATATAGGACAAAAAAAAAAAAAGGCAATTATAAATAGAAGAAACCTAGTGCCTCCAGGCACTTTTAAATGCAATTTATTCCCAGTGGTGGACACCCATTTAAAATTTCCTGCAATTGGAAAGTGGAATTACTTCCTTATTTCTAAGCTAGAGTGGACTTTGCTTAAAGACATCATAGAATGGAAGCCCCCCACCCTTGACATCTGGTATGCTTGGGGTAGAAGAACTGCCCAGCAATTTCTTCCATCACCTGGCAGCTGTGGAAGGTGCTGGAGCACCTGGAGAGTCTCTAAGTTGAGTGCATTAAGCCTTAGGATATACTTAATGCATTAGTGGAGGATGCACTGCTCCTCTCTCAGCTTGACTTGTCTATTACACTGTCAAGCTGCCTCTGCACTGCTAGGGAAGCCAGAGCTGTGTAACAAGCACTGCATGCAGAAAGCTGGCAGAAGTTGTCATCTCTGCAATACCCGCTGTTGCAGGAGAATAGCAATAGCTTCGTTTCTGCAGGTCAGCACTGGGATCTGCTTTAATATGTGAGGGTTCTGCCAAATCTTTCTGTATGTCCAAGCCATTCTGATTTCCTAGCTAGACCTACATCTGTGCACTGTGCTTTACAAATCTCAGCTGTTGTAGTGTCTCCTTTTTTGTGCTATAGAAATACACTGTACCTGATGACCTCTTCCTGAAAGCGTATTCATTTGTGATAACTTCTTATTGTGATTGGTAACAGGGGCAAAGTGAGATACATGGTACTTTTGCTCAATGCAAGTTGCAACAAAATTAGCAAAGAATATGTGCGTTAATATCTAAGGCTGTGGTGATCATGCTGCAAATGTGACCACGTAACTCATCCATTGATTTCTGCTGTACATTGGAGAGCTGAATACAGTGCTCTTGGAAAGAAGATGTGTGTCCCTGTCAGGCTACCTTAATGCTGACATAGGAGGCTTTGATGTGAAGTCAGGTTTCAGCACATGAGAACAAGGTAGCAGACTGTGCTGGCAAGCACAAGCAGCACAAGGCGTTGGACTAGTGTGCTTGATGAGCCTATGCATGGCTTGTGTGGCTTTGGTAGAAGTTTGCTGCTGGGGAATAGCAACCTCCAAGGAAAAGACTTCTGAATGAGTGTCTTCTTGTAAATTAGGGTGGTGGCATCACCTGATACAAGTGATCATACGGGCTGTGAAGTACTTGTAGTGGAAAAGCAAAATATCCTTTTTCTATGTGAAATGGAAAATTAGTGGTAAACTGTACATGCACTGGCTGGGTTCAGACAGAGAAACAGATTGAGATGTTTAAATTGGCCAACTCATGTGTCCATGTTGTCTATCTTCTTTTTCTCTTATGCCCATATACTCATACCTAATAGCTTTTCGTGAGCAGACATTTTCTTCTGTTCCTGTGCTATGCTGAAAACCTTACTGTGATGGGTCCTTTATGTTTCCTGATTCTCCAGCTGAACCTCTTGCTTGTTGACTCTTAAAAGTCTGTGGGACAAGTACAGGGTAGAGTTTGCCTCTGTTATAGATTCAGTTTCAGGAAGGTGCCTGAAAACTCTTTAATTCCACTGGCTGCCACAAAACTAGAAAATAGGTGATACTTATCACAGTGTGTGTGTTACTTTTTCCCTCTGCCTTAGAGTTAATAATTTAAAGCTACAGTTCTTCTCCAGTAGACAACTGGGGTAGGAAAGATAAAAAATAAATATTGAAATGCAGTGGCTTTAAGCTTAATGGTCTGCCCTGCTGCATTTATCAATAACAGAACTGGAGCACTTAGGGGCATCCCTGACCAGTGGTGGAGATTGCACAGAACAGGAATCACTCTGTGTGCTGTCAGTTGCTAGGTGTACATCTTAGTTTACATTCCAAAGTATGTACTTGCAACACTTACACTGAAGATAAGGTCTGTAGGAGAAAAGGGACTACTGTTTTGTCCTTGGAATACAAATAAAGTTTCTAAAAAGAGAAAAGGAATGAGTGTGTTAAAAATCACTTGAATTGTGTTATTTTTATATTGTTGCATGTGTAATTAACTTGGATGTGCTTCAAAGAATAATTGTGGTTTACAAATCCTTTTTTCCTAAGTACAGCCAAATAATAATGAACAAAAGATGCATAGTGGAAAATAATCTAAAAAAAATTACTTCTGTTGCTTTCAGAAAGTAATTATGTACACAGAGCAAAAGTAAGAGACACTACAGTCTAATCACTGAATTTAATATTCTCATTTAGCTTAGATGGCTGCAAAGGTACAGAAGAATACTTAACTACTCTTTCTACCAGAATTATAAAACTCACATAACAGTGTATTTTTACTCACATAATATCAATATAAAAGTCTTGGATCTGTCTGCTGTAAAAATCTCTCTGTGGTATTTGACATAAATAATTACATCACGCTGACTAATGGAAAGAGCGATAAAGAAAAAAGTACTTTAGTGACTCAGGACTTCCTTCTCATTGACTTTCAATAATACATAGGCGTCTAAAAGTCTTAGCAAGTCATACAGAATGATATTGAACATAGAAATGTAATTTAAACAGACTTCAAGCCCGTATGTCTGTTCAAAAAGCCCCATTCAGCTGTAACCTTCTCAAACTACTTAAATTGACCAGTATTTCCTCCTTACCTGATCTGGTATTTCCATAGGTTCTTGCTCAATATAGCCACACAGCTGCCCCAGTCTGACCAGATGACTCTTACCTAAGCTCTCCGAAGTCTAGAAGTTAGGTCGAGTGATGCTGAAGCCCTTCAGAGGGACTTTCTGCGCTTCTGCTCTGCGGATGCCCCTCAAAATGTTGACTATGGTGGCCCTTCTCCATACATGATAGGATGCAGATGAAAAGATGGTGGTGTTGCTTGTTTTTTCCATCAGTCACCCAAATAACAGGATACTCCTATGGAGATCTGGATGGATACCTTCATCTGGATTCTGATCTAGTGACCCTTAAGTTAGAAGTTGAGCCTTGCTGAAATCCTGTATTGGATTTCACTCTCCTGGAAATAGGATTTAGAATTTACATCTTGAAAGGATTGTTTGAAAATTTTACACAGATGGCCCAATGAAAAGCTCTCATTTTTTCTCTCTAGCACAGCTTGTGATATTTTTTCCAGCAAGTAGATTATTATTTTTTCCCAAAGTTGAACTGTAGAGCCGACATACTTCTCTACAAAGAGTATCTGTGCTCTTGGAGATGCTCTCCAAGCCATGTCTCCCCTTTCAAGCACTCGAACACTAGCTATGCATAACAGCCTTGCACTTTTATTCTTTTTTAAGTACAGTAACATTTTTATGTAGTTGGTAAAACAGATTTTTTCACTTTCAGACAGCTGAGCTGCCTTTGGGAGAAAGCACCTCAGGGTACAAGATGCCTTCTCTGGCTTGTAAGAGAGAAGCAACAAAGGGAGGGTTGCTTGCAACAGTGACTTACAACCCGCCATCTATAGGCCCTTCAGATCTCCCTTAACTCTTTCTGAAGGGTCCAAAAAAAGAAAAGCTGTAAATTAAACCTATTCTTTGGTGCTAGTTCACAATACAGGAATCTGGTCCATTCAAAAAAAGCTGAAAAATTAATTTACATCAATTATACTGCCTTACTGATTTATACCAGCAAAGGACTTGATCCTGAACTTTGATTTTTTAGGTGGTTATAAATGCCTCATCTGTAAGATTGCAATAAGATAGAAGGTGTTTAGGGGTAGATATTGATTCATTATCAGCACATCTAAATCCTACATATAAGGATACAAACCAGTATGTTATTGTGCTGGAAAGTTGTTTGCCAAGGCAACATTTTTCTTTTAAATGGAGGATTGGGAAAACCATCAACATCTTGCAGCATTAAAAGATGGCTTCCCTGTGCATCTGGAGATGTACCTAGGAGCCTAATTTTGTGTTCCCACAAACCATACACACAAATCTACAAAGATTTCATACCCTGAAATAAACTTCAGCAGATAATACAGATGCTTCCCCAGCAAAAAAAAAAAAAAAAAGAAAATAATGCTTGTGTTAAAATGCTCTTTGTTAAAATTCCTATGAAATAGTGTGAAGAAAATGTGTTTTTTTTTTCTGTGACAGGTTCACAGGAGGGTGTATGAATAAATCTTGGTATATAAAACAGTTATTTCTGGATCTTTGGACAGTTTAGTTCTGCTCCTGTATGTTTATGGTTTTACATAGCTTGTGTTTACAAGAAAAATATGTATATGTGTGATAATATGCTCTACCTGGAGAATTCCAGTACAGAAATTAATTGTTTCTTCAAACTGGTCTGACATTATGCACAATTGAAACTGATGGGTGATGAGATTATAATTTTTTTGTGATTAATCTGATTGCAAAAGCAGTGTCATCTGTTAGTAAGGGTAGCCTGACATTATAGTTGAGTGATGGTCATAAACTCAGATGATTGTCGTGGTATAATTGCATTATTATCTGCTCATAATAAGGATCTGTTGGACTGAAAGTTTGATAGAAATTGATTTGTCTTCTTAATGTGCTCCCAAGCATATACAAGTCGTACTACTGTGACTGTTTTTTCAAGCAGTTGTAGTAAAATCACCTCAGGGCTAGTTCATGTGGAAGCCAGATCTGACATAACATCGGAGCCTCTCTTCGCTTTCTGACTTTGACTGAAAGGGGGAGCCCATGGCAGTGTTGTGGGAGACAGGGAGCAGAGTACTAATGATATGTTTTGTTATCACCATGAACAGCAGTAGATTCACTTATTTTTGCATTGGGGTTAGATGGAGACAAGGCAAAAAGAGATCCTGAAATAAGACCTATGCATCTACCTTATCCTGATACAAGCCTTGTTTTCCTTTCCTGTCAGCCATAAATCTGCTATTGCACTAGCTCTGTGATGCATTTATATTTTTTTAGAGCTTTGTATCTCTGGGACATGCAAGTGTTGCATTTGGGTTATTTTCATATTTTGGACTTGAGGAGAAATCAGTGCCCTTTGGGGAAAATGCAAGGGTAGAAGATGAGGAAAAGAACATAAAAATGTATAAAGAAGAAGACAGGTTTCTCTGCATTAGTTAAGGCCTAACACAGCCTTCTTAAAGAATTTAACATTATTATTAGGAATGCAGAGTCAAATACTCAAAAGTGGTTAATGCTAGGATTATATCAACATTGTAATTTTGAGCATGTGAGTTGCAACAGTCTTAACATGGTCACATACTGCTGTTGCCCCTGCCAGACCCCTGGCTTATTCAGTGTGCAGAATGTGCCATAGTCACATCCATTATTTACTACCTTTTAATCATATTTCTCAGTGTATGGTGCTCAACTTTATCTACTGTTCATTGTTATAGCCCTGCTAAAAATACATTTTTTCCTCATAGGCTCTTCTGTAAATCTTTATTCTCCTACTGAAGTGCTTAAACTAATTTTATGAGACTGAGAAAAAGGGTATTTTTCCATTAGCCCCATTTCCCAGACAGAACACCTAGGACACTGAATAGCATTAATACTGGAGCAGCTTCTGGCTTTCATCTTTGCAATAGCTAGCATTGTGAATTTGCTTTGAAAGCACGATTCTAGTCAGCTTTAGACAGAGTCATGACTCTTCTTTGACTCAGATTCCATACTCTGAAAATGAGTGTTTAGAAGTAGAATGTAGATCGGTGATCAACTGTGGAGTTTAATTTCACATCAGAATGTATCAGAAGGACTAGGGAAGTGATCTTCCCCCTGTACTTGATACTGGTACTGCACCTTAAATACTGTTTTCAGTTCTGGGCCCCTCATTACAAGAAAGACATTGAGATGCTGGAGTGTGTTCAAAGAAGAGCAAAAGAAGCTGGCAAAGGATCTGGAGCACAAGTCTTATGAGGAGCAACTGAGGGAACCTGGGTTGTTTAGTCTGGAGACAAGGAGGTGGAGGACAGACCTTATAACTCTCTACAGCCACCTGAAAGGAGGTGGGTGCTGGTCTCTTTTCCCAAGTAACAAGCAATTGGACAAGAGGAGATGGCCTCAAATTGTGCCAGGGGAGTTAAAATTGGATATTAGGAAAAATGTCTTCACCAGAAGGGCTGTCAGGCACTGAAACTGACTGCCCAGGGAGGTGGTGGAGTCACCATCCCTGGGCGTGTTTAAAAGATGTGTAGATGTGGTACTTAGGGACATGGTTTATTGGTGGACTTGATAGTGCTAGGTTAGTCGTTGGAGTTGATGATCTTAAGGTTTTTTTCTGATATAAACAATTCTATGATTCGATTACATTTCACATTAGTGTCTTGCTGTACAGTTACACTTATGTTTGCTTAAGTACTGAGACTAGCAGATCTGCATTAGTATTTCATTCCCACTTTGGGTAATAAGGAACTGCTTTATTTAGCCTGAGTGGATCCAGCACAGTATCAGATGCAGCAGTAGAAGCCAGCTCTGCATGACGCTGTTTAAGTCCTTTGTTCATAGGAGTAGCTTTTGTCTTTGTGAAAGCCCTCGTCTTTATTCACTACACTTATTCTAACCTCTGAAACAATATATGATCTGATAGACAATAGGTCCAGTTGAATATCTAACACCATGTGGGGCAGGCTAAGGTTTTGGAGGATTTTACTTTCTTGAATTTCTGCAAGATTCTTGATTTGAAAAGCTTAACTTTATTCAGTGGGGTTTCTAGAGGAAAATGCGCTTCTGGCAAATTCTGATACCACTTGCCTGGTTTATTCCTTATTCTAGTACTTTTCTTGCCAAAATCAGTTTTGTTGCTTACTGTGACAATGTAATCTTGCTCACATTGTCTTCTCTGTATGTGCCTTATGTGATCCTGTCTCTCGCCCAGCAGTTGCCCCCACTCCCAAATCCAAGAATGTTTCTCTGAAAGGATACAGAATGTTAGACCTTCCCAATGCATTTTGAAATACAAATTTCTTTACTTTGAAAATCATTTTAACTAAAAATACTTTTAAAACAATTGTAGCACAAGCATTAAGCTCTGTTTTGGTTTGGGGCTTAGTTCCTCCCTTCCTTCAATAAATTTATTTGATATACACCTATCTTGGGCGTTTCTGGTGCAGCTCTGTGCAGAACTGACAACGCATCAGAGGAGAGGACAATGAGCAGCCCCCATGCACAGCAGGGATTAGACTGGGATTCTGAGTCACAACTCAGTTATCGTTTAGCATTGGAGGAGAAATAAATTCTATCATTCTTATTCATGGGCATCTTGTGTCTCCTTTCTTCATGTCAGCTCATCTTTCACCCCCCTGTCTGGGAGCAAAAGTGATACTGTGTTCCAGAAGACCTTTACTTGGCATACAGAAAATCTGGCATTCCCCACATGAAGGGTTCAGGTCAATAGAACACCTTTGCCTGCCCACAAGGACACGTAACTCAGCCTGCAACCGCCACTGGGTTCAGTTTGCTTCTGCTTTTGCCCCACAAGTGTGTACCTGTGCTGGGCTCAGTTGTTATACATAATTCTTGCCTTAAGTTCTGTTTAGGTGATCTTCAGGGTATGCTGTTATCTGTTACTTCTGAAAAACCAAAGTATTTAATATTTCCACATACCAGCCACAATGGGAAGTTCTTAAAAGATATCCAGCAAGCTAGTTATGACCTTTATCTCTTAATTCTGTCTTGGGTCGCTGTCAAAACAAATATTTCCCATGAGGCTTGCTTCCTGTGAAATGTTTTTCAGATATTTTCTATGCTGAAAAACTGATAACTAACTTGTCCATAACTGTGCCCATCCTTCTTCAGTAGTTCTCAGCTGTTTATAAATACTGGATATGTTTGGGTGTGGTAAAAATGACATTGTCCTTCTAAAAACACTTTTTAAAAACTGTATCTTCTGCCACTTACAGGAAAGAGGCATTATTTTTTCACACAAAGAAAATTTTAGCATAGATGATGTGAGCTTCTACTATTAAATACTCCAAACCTCCATTTACTTCACAGTCAAAAGTAATAACATGGAGAAATGAGAACTGTGGGTTCAAGGCAAAAGAAAATCTATCTACAGAGTTTTCCTTGTTCTGCTTTTGCTTTAAGCCAAACTATGTTTTGGATGTGTCTGTGCTGCACTCACAGGACTTTCAAGTTTTGTTGCCATAGGCTATGCATCAGAGGATGTACCAAAACCTAGCTGAGTAGAAGGATGTTAGCCTATGCCATGGTAGCACAGAAGTCTTCTTATCTTTACACTCCTTTATCAGGTATATTGCAAGTGTACATCTATTGTGCTATTTCAGGCAGTGTGAGGAGGCTTATTGTCAAAAAAAGGTATTTTTTCCTTTTACTTAGCTGTGAATTGTGTCATGATAGTTTTGTGTAAGACTGGGTGAAGTCAGTGAAGTCTTTTCTATGGCTATTTTCTGAATAGTTGTAATGTTCTAGTATTTTCAATCTTTTGACTACTGTGACAAAAACTTTCTTCATTTCCATCTTCATTTCCTTTCAGTCTCTTAGCAATGTATCACTAGACATAGTACTTTGTCTTTTTTAATATATGACTAATCTTTTCAAACCCATTTCCATTGCTATCTGTGCACTACAATTGCTAACTGTATTATACCATGGAATATGGTATGCAGCAGTCCATCAATCGTCTTTCTTCATCTAAAGGCAGAAAATATATAGTAATTGCTTAATAAATCTGCCATTTCTTTATCTCAGTCTCCAATTCCCCATTTGCATTTTTAGTAGCTTTATCTTTAGGGCTGGATGGTCATCTAACCAAGATAGGACCATAGCTAACTTTTATAGTAGAGAAAGCAATAGGATTCTATGGTGAATTAATATTTCTTTATTTATAATGGGTACTAAATCTTGATGGAATTCTTAATGTCATGCATAGCTCCAACCCTTGCAGAACTTCTCTTGGGCACCTGGGATGGATAATGTTCTCTTGATTTGCCTCAGGTTTCCCTGTCATTACTTTTCTGCTATCCTAGTAGACTGTTAGTAGATCTGAAAGCAACTGAAACTATTAGTGATTCCACTTATTTATGTATGTTAACAAGAATTGTTTGCCATGAAGAAATCTAGAAGTTCTAGCTAAAAAAAAAACAAAGGAAAACAACTTTCAGCTTATTTGTTAATCACACTTCTGTTTTACATCTTACTCTGTGATCATAAAGGAAGCTTGAGAATACTTCATTCATGTAACTGAAGTTTAAGTTTAATTTTCTACAGTTGTTTACCTTCTGAACTTGCTGTCTGAGCTGTGTGATAGGGAAGATTTGTAGGAAAGCTTTTATTACTGACCTTGCTTATCTATACTTCTTGCCGTTTCTGAACTGGAGTTCCTGTTGAGCAGATCTTCAGATCTGATAGTGAAAATTTTCAGCATTTAGGAAACATGAATTGCTATGCGTTACTAAAGCATATCTCATCAGAAAAACAGCTGTTTGTGAACATATTTGACCCATCCTACCCCTCCTACTCCTTAGGCTTATGTAAGAATATCAAAGCAAGTTCAAGCTCTATGTCTTCATCTTGAGGGGAACTCCATAGCATGAGTCCTCATATATGTAAAAGATCTTTAGAAATTGCAGAATAAAGCCAGTTTTGGAAAACTGGCATGGTGCACCTTCCTATATAGGATTAAACCTAATTTCTAATGATAGTACAACTCTTGAAGCTGTGCTTGTGACCATGGACAAAACTGAGATTTTGGATACACAAATCTTGCAAGCTTCTCCTCTCTTTAAACTATACCTTTGCTAGAATAAATACATAGCAATAGGTAGAAAAAAAACAAACTAGAAAGCCCACCAAATCAAGCCATTGATTGCCTGTGCTCCTAATGGAGTTAATAAACTTATATAAATGAAAACTTATACCTGATATTTAATTATTTAGCTTAAATAAATACCCAGAAAGTATTAAAAGCACAAGAGGACTTGCATAGAACTGACAAAATATTCTGCTGCTTGCTACTATTATAATCTACATCAAGATTCAGGAGTGATATAAAGTCCCTCATTTATTTTGAACTGAGTGCCAAAGCAAGAGGAATAAGCAATTTTGAGAAAGTAAGCACAACGGTACAACACACATCTTCAGTCTTATGCTTCAGGGAACATAGGAGAAGATTCTGTTTCTGGAGTAGTCATACATAAGGGAGTATACAGTGGAAGAATTACTACTTTAACTTTTACATTATCATAGAATCATAGAAGACTTAGATTTGGAAAGAACCTTGAGATCATCTAGTTCCAACCCCCACTGCCATGGGCAGAGACACCTCACACAAAACCTTTGTCACCCAAGGCTCTGTCCAACCTGACCTTGAACATCGCCAGCAATGGACCATTCACAGCTTTCCTGGGCAGCCCATTCCAGTGCCTCACCACCCTCACAGTAAACAACTTCTTCCTCATATGCAATCTAAACTTACCCTCTCATATTAATGGGAAAAATAACAAGAGAAAAGCTTCCCTAGTTAAGCTGAGCAAATATTTCTTCAAGGAATCTCAAAGGGTAAACTTTTTCAGACATTAAATGGACTAAATATAGCAAATATATGACACAAAACAGGCTTCCTGTGGCTTGTGGTCTAATACAAGGGGAGGGTGCCTTGGATCTTTGAAGAAAATATTTGAATGCTGACAAACAAGCACAGCAAGAGATGGAACTGTATCCTCTACAGAGCAAATACAGATTTTAAGACTGTAGATCTTAAAAAAGTATTTACAAGAACATTAAATCCAGATTCATGACAGAATTTCTGCTTGAAAGGTGGGATTGACACATCCAGTTAATTTACTTTTTAGAGAACTAGATATGCAAGCTGTAAGCAAAGATCTTACTGTAGTAGAGATTGCTATGCGTGTTTATCTCCCTTTTCTCCTGGCCTATAGCAGAGGAGCAGCCCCTTTCCTACTCTTCAATTTGATTGCGATTCATCTAGGGAGTTCAAATTCCTTTCCATTTTTTCAGACCATTCAACTTTTAAAATTATTCTCATTGCTTCTATTGTTCTGGGTCGTTCAGTCTTGCTTAATAAAATTGGTCTTTGCAACCGTATTTCTTTTCAGCTTCAGCCTGGATGAATTTCAGTTATCTCTTATTCCTTTTGTGCTCTCCTTTGCTGGATTTCTTTAGCACCATTGAATTTTGATTACATTTCCTTAGAGTATTTTTCATTCTTTCAAAGCTGCTTATATTAAAAGAAAATGACTTTGTTTCTTGTGACAGTACTTACACTCCTGGGTGTTTACATTGAATTTATCCTTTAGGTAAGTGTTCCCTAATATCAAATTCACCAGCTTTTCTTTTTCTCATTTGGCATACAAGTTCATGGATAGCCTTTTCCCACATTGTCTTGTCAGGAAATCAAAAGGATCAGTCTACACTTCCTTTTAAAGCCAATGGTGGAAATCCTTCTGATTTATTTAGGAGGAAGATCACCTTCTTGTAGATATCTCCATGTTTCAGAACTGCAGTTCTTCTCCCAAACATTACCTCTGCATTTCTCACGGGTCTCATGAAACCTTCTCTGCTGTTCTAAAGATTTACAACAGCATACATGATTTATCTAACAGGGAAAATGAACACCTAGGTAACTTTCCTGTATTTCTTACAATCTGCCATTCTTTACGACTACATTGGCCATCTTCCTGCGCTGCTTTTTGCTATTGATTTGATAAAATGTGTATTCTGGTATTAGTTCTGTATATGTTATTTGTCCTTCGGTCAACATTTGATATATTTGAGGGAGTAAGATATGTGAAGTGTGTGGGACTTTTTTCTTTTTTGATAGGTGCTTTCTAAATGTCTTCATTGAGGTAGAAAGGCAAGCCAGTCTTTGCTGTCTGTGTAAGACTTGAATATCAAGGCTTGTATCTGTAGAGAAAGCACAAATGACTTCACTAAATAAAATCTGAGGTCCGTTTTTAATGCCTATGCTTCTGCAATGATGAACCATAATTGTTTTGTGTCAGTAGTGTATATGAAGTTGGCTCCTGTGTTCTAGAGGCAGAAGGCAAAGGAATTAAATAATATATTTTATTTTTTCCTTTTCTACATCACATGTCTATGAACCACTTAATTCTGTATCAGTGTGGGTTTAAAACAACGAACAAACAAAGCTAACAAGGAAAAAGCAAAACAAAACAAATCAACACAACAACCACATAACAGAAACAAAGCAATGAACCAACTTGAGACTTGAGTCACAAATTAACTCAGGGATTTCTATGGAAATTACCATTGTGTATACTGGAGAACACTGCTGTACAGATTGTATCTTCCTCCAGCTTGCTTTGGCTGATCAGTTACACAAGTGCAAAGTATCAAATATTGCTTAACAAGGGCAGAATATATGTGATTTTAGTGAAGTGTTGAACTTTCACTGACTTGAAGAGAGCCAGGAGCCATTCCTAATTATCCTGGGTGTACATATGGAGCTGGCTGGGGAAATAGGTACAAACTGTACTAAGATACTGCCACTAATCACACTGAGATCACAATAAATATTAAAAAAAATACTTTTACTCTGTAGGAAGGGAATTCAGCAGTGAATGGATATTATATATATGTAGACAGTCTTTTGTAGCAATCATAAGTATAGTATAGTGGTAAATAAACTCGAATTTTCATTTAAAAAAAACTTGTTTCCACAGTGATCTCAGAGAACTTCTATTCCTCTTTATTGATCTTCTTGCTGGAACAGTAAGTTCATTTCTAAGAATTCAGGAAAGCATGACATTTGGTATACAGTCCTCTGAAGGTCCAGAAACACTATTTCTCCAAGAGACAGGATCCACTTGCTAACTAACTGCTCAGCGTCATCCCTGCAGTTCTTCTTGACAAGCAACAATAGCAGGAGGGTTCTAGACCAGAAATCAGATTGCATCCCTGGGTCGTGGGTGATCTAAAAAGGCCAACTTATTTATGGTGTAGCAACATAAATAAAGCTTGTGTGCTAGTTGCCCAAGGCAGAAGGGATGTGAGCATAGCACATGCTGCATGTCATAGCTATGTATGTTTTGAAGGTAAAAAAAGTACAGGATAATACCATAGATTTCATTGTATACTCCAGACAATATGTAGTATGGATGCAAGTTAATGTGACTTGAATAATATGAATGTGGGTTAGTCCTTATAATTTCATGACAATGGTCAAAGCCTGGACCACTCAAGTATCTAACAGGAAAAATAAACACCTAGATAGTTTCTCTGTATTTCTTGCCATTACCATTGGCCCTCTTCCTACACCGCTTTCTGCTATTGATTTGATAAGATGTACATTCTTTTATTAGTTCCATATGTTGTTTGTCCTTGTCCTGGGTTCAGCAGTAGCAGTCATTTTGTCTCCTTAGTAGCTGGTGCAGTGCTGCATTTTTGACTCTCAGCCTGGGAACAGCACTGATAATGCAAATGTTTTTAGTTGCTGCTCAGGAATGTTTACTCTGACCAAGGACTTTCTGAGTCTCATGCTCTGCCAGGGAGGAGGGGAAGCCAGGAGGAAGCAGAGATAGGACACCTGACCCAAACTAGCCAAAGAGATATTCCATACTACAGCACGTCATGCCCAGTATATAAACAGGGGCAGTTACCTGGAAGGGTTAGATCACTGCTCGGGTTGGGCTGGGTATCGGTTGTCAAGTGGTATTCTCTTCCCTTGTTATTTCCTTATCATTATTATTATTGGTGGTAGAAGTAGTTGTTGTGTTATGCCTTCATTAATGTGCTGCTCTTATCTCAACCTGTGGGAGTTACATTCTTTCAGTTCTCCTCCCCATCCCTCTGGGAGCAGGGAGGAGGAAGGGGAGTGTGTGAGAGGCTGAGCTTAAACCATGACAGTCCTTCAGTCAAACTTTGATATATTTGAGGGAGTAAGATATATGTAGATAATACATATAGATACTGACAAGGCAATGTAGATAGATACTGTGTTCAGATATGTTAAGTCTAATATACCATAGGCCAGGCAAGGAACAGAATAGGACAACTATGAACCATTTATTGGTTTTGAGCTGTCTTGTAAAACCAACATTAAGAAGAAATATTGTATCCTATAATGATACAGAATGCATGTAGAGATAACGTGTCTATATAAGTATAGCCCAAAATAGCCATCTGGAGCATCTTTGTTTTGTCTAGTCTAAGTGTTTCCAGTTCAGACATATGGGACTCTGGATATCACTAACTTTGCCTGTGCATATAGTATCTGTTTCTGGGCTTTATTGTATTTCTTTTGCAACTGTGATTTGTGGCCATTTGTATTTTTGCTGACAGATACTAAGAGTAAGTCAATATTTATAAGGTACTTCTATGCTTTCCTTTTACTAGAAACTACACCGATCGTAATGAGCTGCTTCTTCAAAAAATGAAATACAATTTACGTGCACATGCCAACAGTAATTGTACTTGTCAAAAGAAACAGATAACAATACAACTACCCAAAATTTAATCGCAAGAAATGTGATAATTCATATGGGAAATTGTGTTTTACAATTTTTTTCCTTTCATGGTGTCTGGAGTAGATGAGGGAAAAAAGAATTACACTGTTTGAGTAAAGTATGCATAATGGTAGAAAGGCAATTACATGCAAAGCTTTTAAAATGTCTTGGTGTTTTCTATTGCTGGAAATGTATCTGAGACTTCAACAATAAAAACACTGTATAAGAAGTTGGAAAAAAGTTATTATAATTAATTGTTGTATAATATACTTAATTCAGTTTATTTAGGAACTATTTTAAGATTTATTTGGCAATACTGCTGGGAGCAAGTACAGTGTACCATATAAAAGAACCTTTTAACTGTGGAGGGTGAGGTTCAGTTCTGCAATTAGTGAAACTCTGGGCTAATACATTAAATCAGGCTTTTTTTCATATTGACCGCCACGTAAGTGAAGTTCGTATATGAAACTCTATTTCAAATTCTGATTTACAGTAACAATAGCAGTATCATCCCATTGTTCTAAAAGTAAACATAAAAACCTGCAAATCACAAATGGAACCAAAATAACTAACCATCAAAAATTATTAATGCAAGATTTTTTTCATTTTCACATTTTTAGTTAGTGTTTTCATAGCAACCAAGATGTGTTCTTATTATGTGACTTTATTATTTCACTTGAAGAAACTGTTAAATTGTATAAAGCTAGACCTTTAAAGACAGACTTCAGATGTGTGAGCCTGGCTGAAGGAAAGTGCAGAGAGCTCCTGTGCTTGGTTACTGTGCAGAAAGCATAGCTAGAGTCCAGGCTAGGCTTGGGTTAGCTCTGAGCTTTAATTGACATGCCAGTTCCTCCCAGGGAACATCTTTGTGATCCATCCTACTCTGGTGGTACCTTGATACCTTGTGGTATCCTTGTTTACTGGAGGCATCTTGGTTAATGACTGATTCACTTGAAATATGTCAAAAACCTATCTGTAGTACAGGAATAATGTGTAAATATGAATTCGTTACTGAGGGACATATCCACCCTTTGCAAGCATACAATCAGGATGAGGGTTTTTCACTCTGCTTTTTGTTTTATGTTTTGTTTATTTGTTTATTGCATTTTCGTTTAGTTTAGTTTGGTTTTTCTCAGTGTTCTGCAAAGCAATACTCTCACTGTACAATCCAAATTAAATATAGGAAAAGAGCCAGTAAGTTGTTTTTCACAGTGTTCCTCTTGGAAATACAAAGAAAATTAATATGTTGTTTTTCCCTGGCATGATCTACTTGAATTTGCTCAATGCATAATAGGGGTAGTACATGTGGCCTGGAACCAAGAGGAGACTGCCTGCTTTGCTTTATGCATGCTGATTTCAGGATTTTGCTCTGCAAAAGGGGAAGCTTAGCAATTCAACAGTCTCTTGAGGTTTTTATAACTTCAGTGTTCCCTGCCTAGAAATGGTGTTCTGCAGCAAAAGGAGGAAATGAGCAGCAACAGGAGGCTTTTAAGAAAATAGGCCATGACAAAGAAAAACAGGAAGTTTAAAACGAAGATGACAATAAACGCAGTTCAGAATAATGACTACTTACTTTTCATCAAGCCTGATAAAGATTTCTTTACTCAGCAAGAAAACTTATCCATGGTGCAGTGTAACAATCATGACAGGAGATTCCTTGTACTCAATACCTTTTAAAGTGTAAAGGAAGAAAATAGCTTCTGGATTAAGTCTTACCAAACTCTGCTGTAAACTCTTGGTTTTGTTCAGCACTATAAAAACACAGAATGAGATATTTTTATACAGTTCCATTTTGATTTCCAGATATGAAATGCAAGAAGTTATACATGGAAACAGTTCTGCTGACTGGTGTGTTTAAATGTTAGTATGACCATAGCAATCCACCCTAGTTTGTGTTTCAAGGGCACTTTTATGAGAACAAAGTAAGTTTCTTTCTTTAGAGAGAAGGCCTCAAGTGACTTAAAGCTGATTTGATAATTCATGTCTAAATAATCCAGCAAATAAGTTTGAGGAAACTAGCCATTTGTACTGAAATTACACGTAACAAGACCCCTGGTGATGTAATCTGAAAAAGTTTGGAGCTCTGTAAGGGTACTAATTATCCAAAGAGCTTCACAGCTCTGTAATTTTGATCTCTATGGCTTCCTGTAGCATATTAGTAGGGTGATTCATTAAAAGGTCAGCTACAGATTTAGGATTAGAAATATCTAGACTAAGAGAAAATATCTTTTAATTTTTTTTTTATTTATAGAGACTCGGAATTGCTATTGGATTTGAGGACCTTACACCTAGAGAACAGTATATTCTGTACATTATAGGCTATCTGATCGCCAATACATTTCCCAGTGTTACAGTATTCATAGCAGAATTTGTGTTTTGCTTCAGTTTTAAGAGAAGGAAAAGTGAAACCTCCTTTGGTCCTGCAGAAATGCATAGGAAGAAAGTAGAAAGATTAAGCTTTTGCCATTTTATTACCCTTTGGGTTCTTGAAAATTCCTTTTTGCTTTATCTTCAAAACCCCATTTTGTAAAAAGAAGTCCCTATTGCTCTGTGGTATTTTTTTCTGTAATTTTATTCCACATTTGAAGTACCAGTAACTTTTGCTTTAAGTTTGATAGGTAGCATGTTTATTATTTTTTCCTTCATCATTTTACTAGAGTTTGTGACTCATGAAATAGCTGCAAGTGATGCTGCCACACTGTTGGCAAGGGTGTGATAACAATTTCTGAGAAAAAAGAAGTCAAGAAGAGTATGTTTGTGATTTCTGAGTGCATCATTTGTTCCCTGAACCATGTCCTGCACTTTTTAATTGGTGGCACTTAATCCTAGCCAGATGCTACAAGAAATAAAAAAAAAAAAAAATCCACAAATGACAGCATTTTGATTAGAAATTTCTCCTTGCCTGCCCAGATGGGAGAAAGATTGCTGCCTTACCTGTTTTCCATCTGGTTTGGGAGAGCAAAGAAGAGCTCATCAAACACTCCTATAGCTTAGAGAGATACCGAAATTTATTTTTAAGCTATCTTGACAGTTTGGAAATATATTCAGCTGGATCACTAGGAGACTAAATGAATTTGTGACATCACCAGTAAGTCCATTATAATTTCCCTATCTATTACATAAAGCAACAGGGAGCAAGAGCAGCTCCTTTAGAACCATATCTTCCAAATTCAGCCATAAAAAGTGAAAGACCATCTTTTTCCATTCCTAATACCTGCAGGAAGTAGATAAGGGAGAGCTGCATGTCTTCACCGTCTATTTATATTCCTTCCTCCTATTACCTTTTAGTTGCTTTAGTACTTCTGGATACTTAACCGTGTTGCGTTAAACAGTCGGTCTTTCCGCCATATAACCTTCACAGGGGTTATACAGTGTTTTCCAGCCTCTTCAGTAGGTCGACTAGATTAAATGAGAAGGGGTCTTTCTCTGGAGAATAACATTGCTGAAAGGGAGTGAATGATGTATGAACCACTCCCCAAGGAACTGAAGTAGGTAAGAAGAGTACAGCGCTTGACATGAATGATTAGCATATGGGAGCTGGAAATGTGAGGAGACTTGAAGCTAGTTGTTTTTGTGTGTGAGGGTCAATGGAGTTTCTCATTTGACAAATAAAAATAGATTCACCCACTCCCTAACCCTCCTTCCACCATGGAATAAAGATATTAAGCCCCTTCAGAGAAAGTGTGTGGGGAGAAAGTAAAATGAGCATTTTAAGCGTGTAAGAGATATGTAAGCAAGGTCAATAGTTGGTGTGTGAGTATGCATGAAGATGAAGGAGATAGGGGTATACTCTCCAGCATATTTTTTTTCTTCAGCATTTCGGAGATGGTTGATATTACTGAAAGAAACTTGGTAGCCTCTATATCTAAGATGTTACCTCTCATGTCTTTACATAACAAATATTTAGAATAAAACCAGAGGTCCAAAAATTCTTGTAGAATTTAAAAATTCAGGACTGAATCTAATCCAATGTAATCTAATCTGGTATTAAGACTTTCACCTGTCCATGATTGCCTGATCATCTTTGGTAAAAGAGTAGAATCTCTTAATCTAAGTAATTAATGTAGTAAAACACCAAGTCACTCTCTAACTATGTAAAAATAAATCAAAGTAGCAAAAATAATTTGGGTAGAACAACCCCTTATTGGGTAAATGGTTGAAGAATTTAAAATAAAATTCAAAATAATTGGAGGATTAACAAAATTCTTGAGGAAATGGGGGAAAACTCATATTTCAGGTTTTTATTTCAGAACCTTTCCTTTCAGTGATGGAAAACTGCAAGCAAGAGAAAGTAAATTTGATGGCAACTTCTGGGATAAATTCTCTGCAGATAATATAAACCTAGATGGAGAGCTGTATGCAGTTTAAAGTAAAAAAAAAAATGCATCAGAGTTTTCCAAGTTTTAAATGGGAGGATAAACCACTTCAGCAGTGACAGAAACAGTGCGCAGTATTGCAACACTACCATGTTATGATGGTAAGTGGCTAGCAATACAAGATACTGACTGATCAAGATCTTTTGAGTAGCGGTATGAAAAGCTTTAGTACCAGAACCATGTGAACTGTTAGTTGGATTTCAATATAGAAGTGGAGCTGTCAGGTTTGCATGGATGCAGAGCCAGTGAAGTCACTGTATTAGTCACAAGTGTGGTGAGTTGCCCCATTCTTGATTGGTGGGCCAATGCCAACCTTATAAAAGTCAACATGGTGAAGTGCAAGGTCCTACACCTGGGTTGGGGCAATCCCAGGCACAGCTGCAGGTTGGACAGAGAAGAGATTCAGAGCACCCTGCAGAGAAGAACTTAGGGGTGTTGGTTGATGAGAAACTGAACATGAGCCGCCAGTGTGTGCTAACTGCCCAGAAAGCCAGCCCTATCCTGGGCTGTATCCAAAGGAGCGTGACCAGCAAGTCGAAGGAGGTGATCCTGCCCCTCTACTCTGCTCTTGTGAGACGTCACTTGGAGTATTGTGTGCAGTTCTGGTGTCCTCAACATAAAAAGGGCATGGAACTGTTGGAACAAGTGCAGAGGA
>JASSUY010028067.1:0-39736 GCA_032466535.1 Forpus xanthops | reverse complement strand
TTTTTTTGGGGGGGGGGGGTATAGTAGTTGGTTTATGATTTACATTGATTTTTCTTATCCTGTGCCCATATAGTTTTAAATCACAAAGTGCCTAGACATTCATAAAATGTGTATGTGTGCTTGCAAAAGGGAGAAACAATGTAACTTTCAAAAGGAAAAATAGATACTAAAATGTCTTTTAATAAGGATGTATCTTTAAGATCAGACAAATCTTGATTTGTGGCAAGAAAATAAGTAATTTCCTTCTTCAGCAGAATCCAGATAAACCTTTCTTCTGCAGATGGGTTGATTAACAGGGATTCCACTTCTGGCAAGTTCAGAAAGTGAAAAGCTTTGGTTTTGTTCTCTGGAGCAAAAATACCCAAGCCTTCTTTTCAACATAAGTTTTTGTCTGTGACAGCAAAATGTTTGTTTCCTGTTTTAAGGTGTAGAGATTGATAAAGGATTAATTCTCTGCACAGTTCAGGTGAATGATACACGCTCTTCCTCTTTATAAGAGCATATTTAAGACCCAGCAGGTTGTTGCACCCAAAGTATCTGGGATTTTGTTACCTGCATAGGCGTGTGGATAAAGATCCACCAAGGATAATTAAGCATTCTGCTATTTTTGTTTGTAAAATAACTGTACTTACAGAGCAGTTCCATCAGGGGTGTCAAAAATCTCAAAATATAGTTGGTTGCTAATCAAACACATCAATGGATAAAGAAAGTAAAAAAGCTGTCTGTGTGATTAATAGGTGAATATTTTCAGGAGGTGTAGTAAAGCAACCTTACTGTATTGTCTCATTTGCATTCATGGTATGTGAAAAATAGTTTGCAAATCAAACACTTTTTTCAGTATTGTTTGCATTTATCTAATTTTTCTAATAGAGTAATCCTAAGGACATATACCAGAAGCTGCAAATGGCATACTGCATTTCTGTAGTTGACAAGATGATAAAGATATCCAAGCAGTGGTAAATAAAATAATGTATATAATTTATCATAAGAGCTATCCAATACTGTAAATGAAAGATGTGTGCTCTTAAGGTACTAAGACTGATATTTATAGTGATTTTGATGCATCATGCTAGTTGAAAGTTGTCCAGCTAAGAAAATTGGATATTAAGGAAGAATTAGAGTCCTGTGATTGGAACTTGAAATAAAACTAGCTACTTAGTATCCCAGCAAATAAACCTATAGTGCTTTTTAGATGACTTTGCTCTTTCATTAATCATGACACAGTACACTGAAAAAAAAAAAAAAACAAAACAAAACAAAAACTCTATCCTGTATAAAAAGAGAACTTAAAGCTTGGTATTTGATTACCTAGATACCATCAATAGCAGCCTAAGCTCTGAAATATCTTTGGAAAAAATTGTAAATCTAGAATATTTAGTATGATGTGGTACATAATGCTGTGTGATATGTGGATGTCATAGCATAATTACAAACTAGGCTATATCTGTGGGTCCAGAGAGATCTTCCCAGTTGAGATTAGTAAGACATACCCCAGTGTTATTTTATTTGGACCTACAGTATACACCACCACAGTCCTCCCTATTCCTTCACCTGAGTTTCAAGAGTTAAAAAGCCTGGGAGGTGGGTGGAAAATGAGTTATCTTGCAGGTGATCTAATCTGGATGTAACCATAGGTGCTGAGGGAATGCTTCTCTCAATATGAAATGATCTAGTGCAGGGAATTAATTCTGCCTGGAAACCTCACCTCCCATATAACCTCAACCATCTAAATTGGTTGTGTCTTTTTCATTTGTAAGAGGTGTTTGGTTTGGAGTACAAAGCCTCTTTATTATTCATGGTTAGCACCTGCTGTGGAAGAGCTGTTTACAGTCACCTGCTTTGCTCCCAGTTCCCATTATGACTGCACTTGCCCATTCTTCCTGCTTTTCCTAGGGTAAAAAGCTTATGTCTCCAGACTGATTATTTTTTTACCTTTTTTTTTTTTTTTTAAGATATTGCACATACATACACCATAGAGAAGACGACATCTTAATTCATGGTTGGTGCACCACACTTCTTGAACCACCCCCTTACCTCTTATCCCTTAGGCATTAAGGGAGCAGTTTAGTTCTGCTAGGGAAGAAAGCAAGAAATGGCCTCTGCCAGAGGAGTATTTAATTAAAGGCATCCAAGGTTGTTACAAGGACTTGAGTACCTCTGAAGTTTGAAAAATTAAAAGTTCTGACATAGCTTCTCCTCTTTTCTCTTGCTAGGAGTCTTTTTTTTTAACAGCACTTGGGCCTGGGTGTGCTTTGCATGTGAAAGAAATATTCCCATCTAGTTTATTTACATGTGGTTTCTGTCTCCTTTGGCCGTATTTTCAGCTTACTGTAGTCAAACCACAAAAGCATCTGTCTTTACTGCAGTGTTGAGATTCCTCCCATTTCACTTACTTTACCCATTCTAAAAGTGGCATTAAAATAATCTGCGTTTTTCTTTTCCTACCTTCCTTTAGTTACGTTTGGATTTTGGCAAATTGGCTCCCACATGACACTGTTCCCATTCATATGTGTGTTCCTGCTCATATGCTGGATACCTCTTTTTTTGCTTAACCTGGTAATATATCTCAAGTAAGAAGCAGAGAATTCTCTAACAGTCACTGTTTAAACCTGCTTTATCTTTATTCACTTTCACAGTATTTTCCCTTGAAAATTCCCTTCCAACTCCTCTTGTTTGGCATTTGCTGTCATATAAAACCCGATATTAGTTTGGTTTGCTTGCCTGGTTTCCTTAGAAACCTTTCTGAGTGATTTCCTGTTAAGGGGAATTATCATCCCACATTTAGGAAGGTACAGCTACAACTGAATAACGTTTTGACAGAATTATCAAAATTAAATTGCACACCTTACCTTAGCACCACATTTGAATTAGCCTAATTTGTATCTTCAAGTCCTAAATGCCTTCTTTTCAACTTTGAGCCACAGATCTATGTCCATCATGTTTAGAAAGTGATCAGATGAAGAAAGGTCATGGCTACTCTAGGCACTGAAACATTATATGAAGTAATTTCGTTTTGGAAATCTGATTGCTTTAGAGTCTTTTTAAGTGACAAACCGGACATTTGCATTAGACTCAGGAAATGTTATTGCATCACTGGGAGATTTTGCTACCAGCCTTTTTACTTCAGTTGCATACAACATACCTAAAGTTATGCTGTCACAGAATTTCCTGAGAAATTTCACTTTCCTGTATATTTAAGCACTGGGTAGGCCAATGCTTACTTTGGTAGTGTGTGCCCCTTGTGGTCAAAGTATCTGAAATTATTCATTGCTCTCTTCTTCCTAACATAGACCATTATTCCTTACCTGTGCTGTCAACTGCTTTTTTTCTTTCACTTGTGAAATTGTTGCTGTGTAATTCTGTGAGTGTCCTAGGTTTCCTAGCTCTGTTTTAATTTAGGATTAATTGCTGAATATTATGCACATGAGTACAAAGCATATAATAACCTTTGTAGAAAGCTATGTATTGGAACAGACTCGCTCTAAGTTCAGCAGTGCATCATGAGTTGTGAGCAAGTTGAATGGCATTTCTGTAGTAAGAAAAATGGATTTTGTATTAAAATGGAAAGCTTGCACTGAAGATAAGATGTGTGTATGCATACTGTGATATAATAAAAATATATACAGATAAAACAGAAGTTAAATTCTTCACAGTCGGTAGTAGGTTGATGTAGCGAGTTGATACAGTTTATTAGTTCTGGGCTATTATATGATACAGTATAAAACCCCCAAGTTAAAAGGTAACTCTGCTGGGCATAAAATGTATATGGTTGCAGTTTCTATTAGTCATTGATCACTTTGTTGCCATGAAGTTATAAAAACTAATTAGCATTTTAGAAATGTGTATGCGAGTGCTGGAAGAAATTGTATTATTACATTTGTAATTTGCTGGCTGGCAGGCCTATTATAACGTAAATTAATGTTAAGTATTGATTTGAATTTGTGAGCAAAAGGCAAATCATATGGTCAGAAATAGCTGAATACTATCCCTTAGAATTTTGATATTTCAAATAGTTTCAGGATTTAAAAGATTGTTTTTCAAGTCTTTGGAAGAGAAGTGGTTCTTTTTCTGTGTTTTTTTTTTTTTTTTCACATAAAATTAGAGGGATCCAATGCAAATCATCTCAGCCTTTTGGGTGAGATTAAAAATCCAGGCCACCAGCAGCTCCATCTCCATACAGATAACTGATATAATGTCAGATGGGATTATTGAACACAAACTGGGAAATTTGGAGAGTTTGAAATTCACTGGGATTCTCATTCCTTTTGATGGATGAGCCAAGTTGAAGAGATATCATGCATAGCACTGTGAGACCTCACTTGGAGTATTGTGTAGAGTTCTGGTGTCCTCAGCATAAAAAGGACATGGAATTGTTGGAACAAGTCCAGGGAAGGACCATGAGGATGATCAGGAGACTGGAGCACCTCCCATATGAAGATAGGCTGAAAAAGTTGGGGCTGTTGAGCCTCAAGAAGAGAAAGCTGCATGGAGACTTCATAGCAGCTTTCCAGTATCTGAAGGGGACCAATAGGAATGCTTGGAAGGAACTCTTCATGACTGTAGTGATAGACAAGGGGTAACAGGTTCAAACTTAAACAGGGGAAGTTTAGATGGGATATGAGGAGGAAACTCTTTACTGTAAGGGTGGTGAGGCACTGGAATGGGTTGCCCAGGGAAGTTGTGAATGCTCCATTGCTGGAGGTGTTCAAGGCTGGGTTGGACATAGTAGCCTTGGGTGGTATGGTTTAGTGGGAGGTATCTGTGCCCCTGGCAGGGGTGTTGGATCTAGATGATCTTAAG
This sequence comes from Forpus xanthops, assembly GCA_032466535.1. Lineage (NCBI taxonomy): Eukaryota > Metazoa > Chordata > Aves > Psittaciformes > Psittacidae > Forpus > Forpus xanthops. Next base: position 34,936 of record JASSUY010028067.1, on the reverse strand, counting down.
GTCCTTTCCAGCCCTAACTATTCTATGATGCATTCCTCTAGTAGTATACATATTGAGGAGTGCATTTGCACTTTTCTTCATGATATCTAATACATAATATTCTTTAAACCCATGAACATAAAAAGACGTGTTGCAAGGCTTATGGAATATTTTATAAAGCACATTTTTAAAACCTCAGAATTTCTGCTACCTTGTTTTTTTCTGTCATCAACTGGAAAGCTTAGACATTCTTTTAAGAAGTCCTGTTTTAAGGGCACAGATATAGCTCCAATAAAATTTTAAGTCTTTAAAATACTGAATATTTTCATGACATTTTCAACATAAAATAGGAAATGCATTATTTCAATATGTGCATATAAAGCTTTTATTGATATTTTCTATGCAGTGTCTAAAAAGTTTATCTGTAGATCAGCCTTTTGCTATGGGTGAGGCATATATTGGCAAGTCCTTAGTTTAACATATCTGCTGTATATTTTACTGCAAGTAGTAGAGAAGTGCCTTTTCACCATAAAGTAGGGAAATGTAATGTCATTAATTAGTCGTAGTATGTTATTGTGCTGCTGTGAACTGTATGCTGGTTTGAACTGTAAAAGCCAAAGCCTTTCTGACTAATTATTAGTACATGTTATGTATAGCACTCATCCATGAAGAAGTTTCCATTGTCATAATATTCACATCACAATTGTAATAACTGCAGCTCCAGCTGTTAACTTTCTGAGGATGTTTTATGCAGTAAATGAACCTTGACCATTAGTTCTTTTCCAGCAAAACATGCAAGAACTAACAATTCTCTAGAAATACACTCAAGTGTTATTCTTCAAACTAAGTGGGATGCAGTGCAAATTGGATGTAAGAGTTTGTGGTGAAGGCAGAGAAGAGGTTTGTTTATTACTGAAAGGAATTGGGAGATGTACTAGAGAGAGAGCATTGGAGACTAAAACCCCTTTTTATGCAAAGAAATAGTTATACAGTCAAAATATTGGTAGAACAATTTACCAGTTGGTTATATGCAAGTCAAACTCTCTTATGCAGAGTAGTGTGACTCAGAATGCATCATGCCTTTCAGTCTCTCTCAAACTTTTAATTTATAAATTCCAGAAGAATTAATCTGAGATATCTCTGTAAATATTTTATTTTCATATTTTTCAGTCAAATTATAATATTACAAAACATTTTGATTCATCCCCAGTGATTTTTGTTGTTTTAAAATAGCAGCAACAAAATCATAACTTGGAGGATTCAAAATGTTTGAGTTTTCAAAGTGGTTTTGAATATTTTTTTGAATAAACTGTGAGGTATTTGTAACCGACTGTAGTAAAAATCAGTATATGCTTGAAGTACATAAACGCACAACTAGACAGTTTTTTGCAGGGTGTTTTCTCAAGTTTCACTGCATGAATTTGGGAAAGTTTCATAAAATAAATTTGGTAAATCTAGAACAAAAAAAATGCAGCGGTTCACTGGAATGTATCTCTGCAGGAGTAGTTTTCAGTGTTTCTGCCCCATGTCCTGATATGCAGGGGTGCAAAGTTAAAAACTGCTTAGTGTATCAGGTAGCTTTGCTACTGGTAGCAATTGATGGACAATAATAACCATCCCTATACTTGAATTTCAATTTAGGTCACATTAGCATACCCCAGGTTCCGAACTAAAGTAGTTTCCAAAAGTGGAAAAATTGCCAAATGCAATCTATTTAAAAAGTGCTTTCATTTGCTGTATTTGAACAGTGTAATTGAAGTCCTGTTTTTTTTCCTGGTTATAGTGCTTGGAAGGGAGACCTAGATGTTAGATTACTTGACTTGACATCTCTTAAGTGTTCACCTGGCCTAAGAGCTGACGTCTTTCTAGAAAAGTCATGTTAAACCACATTAGGTTGCTGCTGCTGCATTGTTATCCATTGGCCAGATGCTACTTATGTTATTAACAATTGTTGCTTCAAAAATGCTTGCATTGTAGTACACAACTCTCTGATGTGTTTTAACTTAACGATCCAAATATAACTAGGATTGAATTTTCCTTGCATATAGAAATAATGCTTATAAAGATTAAAAGAAAAAGGCTAAGTTTTGTGAACAAACAGAAATCGGTTGGCTGAATTTTCCCTTCATATTTTCTATGAAAATTATGTACACCTCCTGCTAGACCAGGTTGATCAAATGCTCAAAGCCTCATCTACCCTGACCTTAAGCACTACAAAGGATGGGGAGTCACACCTTCTCCAGTCAACCTGTCCAGTTTGTCAGTCTGTCAGATCACTTTCTATGTGACCTATCACAGGTAGGAAGTTTTTTGTGTATGTTGAGTACTTTTTGCAGTAGAAGGGGTATTTCAGGTACATGTGAAATCACTGCTACTTATGAAGATGACTGCTCCTATCAAGGCATATATAGAGACATATGCAATTCAGAATGCAAACTGGGAGAGGAGTGCTCATAATAATTACTGATTGATAAGCAGAATAACAAAAACAATCCAGAAAAAATTTTAAAGTGCTTTTGTTTTAAGATTAAATGAAAATTTGCTGTCATAGGAGAAGACATGAAATAGTTGTTCCAATACCCTTTTTGTTTACTTGGGATGCTTTAAGTCTTTACCAGCTGAGTGCCTGGAAGTATGAATAAACATTGGATTGACAGGTTTCACACTGCTGTGCCATAGGTTTGCACAGCAGGACTGAGTGGTTTCTGACACTATTGGCTAATCTGTTTTTCAACTAAAAATGAGTTTCAAAATTGAGGGAAAGAAGGCTCTTTTCCATCTTCGCTCTTCATAGAAGAAATTAACTTTTTACCTAATGCTTCTTGAAAATCATAAAGTTTCTGAAATACAGAGCATTAAAGGAGTATTATACTAGTGAAGAAAGAAATATAATTTAGGTGCTTAAGCACAAAAAGAGAATATATGCATTTATATTTGTGAAAAATTACCAGAAATCACTATTCTGTGTAAATTCTCATCTCAAAACTGCTCTTTTGTAAGATCTAAACAGATATCAGTTGGTGGAAAAAAGGCAGAAGGCACACAATAAATCTTTCTTTGTAATTCTGTTATGCTGAGTCAAAGTAGAATCATAGAATAGTTAGGGTTGGAAAGGACCTTAAGATCATCTATTTCCAACCCTCCTGCCATGGGCAGGGACACCTCACAATAAACCATGTCACCCAAGGCTATGTCCAACCCAGCCTTGAACACTGCCAGCAATGGAGCACTCACAGCTTCCCTGGGCAACCCATTCCAGTGCCTCACCACCCTTACAGTAAAGAATTTCTTCCTCATATCCCATCTAAACTTCCCCTGTTTAAGTTTGAGCCTGTTGTCCCTTGTCCTCTCATTACAATCACTCATGATGAGTCCCTCCACAGCATCCCTATAGCTTGTCACATTAAATTCAAGGAGTAAATGCTGAGGCCTTGTAGTAATTCCTTTGACTGTGGCCAACTTGGACTTAGAGCTTTTTATTTAGGCAGCTAGACTTCAGCCTTGGTAAACAGCAAAAAAAAAAAGTCTCAGTCACAGGTTGCTTGGAAAGGCTCTAAGGAATTTATAGAGTGATTTGGGTTGAGATAGATAAAGGTAATCTAATTCTAACTAGTGACATCTTCCACTAGACCAGGTTGCTTAAAGGCCCATCCATCCTGGCCTTGAACATTGCCAGGGATTGAGCATTCGCAGCTTCCCTGAGCAAACTGTGCCAGTACCTCACCACTCTTACAGTGAAGAATTTCTACTTGTATCTACTTCGAGTTTACTCTCTTTCTATCTAAAGCCATTACCCCTTCCCCTGTCATTACATGCTCTTGTAAAATGTTCCTCTCCAGCTTTCATTGTTCATTGTTAAGGGAACAATTGAAAGAAACTAAAAAGACATTGAAATTATTTTTTAGAGTCTAACAATAACCTCACAGTTTTTGTTAATAAATAAGGGAACACTTAAAATGAAACAAAGATTAAAGAAAATGGTTTTTGTTTGTATGCCATATTTAATTTTAGGAACTCCAAACTCTTCAGGCACTGAATAAGGTTGAGTAAACCCTGGGAACAAAGGCAGGTATTCCTTTTTTTTCTTTGTAGATAAAAATGTTAAGACATTGATTTATGTAAGCTTTTCATCACAGACCATCTTGGAAGTCACCAACAGAATTTAACAGCTTGTTCTTCCTCACTCTTTATAGGTAAGGAAAGCTGTGGAATTAAAAATTAGTAAGCAAATAGTAAGAGTGTGGTGTTCAGCACAGCAAAATACTTTGGTCACCAAGATGTTCTCAGTAGCAGTGAAATAGTGAAGTGCTGTGATGGTGTATAGGGGAAACTAAGAAGCTGTTGAGGATGCAAAAGGTACTTGTCAGATTCAAAGCTACGCTTGCTGTCCTCTTGACAAGAGAAGATATAAATACATGTCAGAATACTACCAATAAGTATGTAATTTCTAAAATATTTTATGGAGAGAAAAACCAAGATAATGCTTCTTCAAATTGCTGAAACTGGAAAACAAAGTAGTCATTTAACACAGAAGATATGGATTCAATCTCTTATTTCAACTTTGAAGAATATCTTGATGCCAATTACAGTGTAGCCCAGCCGAGTACCCACTAGGTACTTTCTGAGCTGGCTGTGGATTTATATTTATGTTGTTATATTCATGCTGTTGTTATGTTTATGTTGTTAAAGTTACAGTTTATGTAAATAAACGGCTTGTGGTGTGGGAAACTCAACCTGAGTCTTTTTTCTGAGGTAAATTTATCACTATATGGAATCAGTTTTTTATGTAGCTTCTCAGCTTCCTTGGGAAATATTTTTTTGTGGCAGCTACCACCTACTAAAGCCTTTGCTAGCTTTTCTCTACTACTACTGCAGAAGAATGTAGCATAAGCTACAATTACACCTTCATTTTGGTAGCTGACATACTGTATTGCCTTCATCACTGTAGTAACTTGTGCCTCCTACTCATAATGTATTTATCCTCACAGTACTCCTGTGATGTTGAGCAGATGGTAAAGTGAGTCACTAGGTACAGAGCTTGACTCCTCAAGATCAGGCAAGAAGACTGTGATGAAACCAGTCCTGGATTTCCTTTTTCCTACTGCTAGATCCCTCATCCTGGGAATCATAACAGCCTCCCTCCACAGGACAGTGGATATCAGATTCTCTTCCTTTTCCTATACACTTGGGGAAAAAGGAAAAGAGGAGGTCCTCTGGGGTCCCTTGTCTTATATAAACATTTGAAAAGGATGATTGTGTCTTGGCACATAACTGAACAATATTGGAGTTCTCAAATTATATTGACTATGGAACTGTCAAAGATAAACTTGAGCCAGATAAAAAGTGTGGCTGTCTTGCATTTCCTCGGACTCTAGCACATGCTGCCTCCTACTGAGTTCAGCCAGTGGATGATTAATTTCAGTTTATTGATTCTACTGGCAACTTTTATAAGTGTCTCTTCTTGGATAAGCTGGCTGGGTTTATAAGGACACAGGAGCTGTGAGTGATGTATTACACTGTTCCTGCACAAGGAATTAATACTGTAGTCCTCTGCACGAGGTGACCGTCTGGCAGGAGTCCTGTGAGATGTGGAATATGAGTGAATGAAGCAGCTTCTTTTCTGGAAGTAGTCTTGTTCTCCTAAAGTGAGACTGTTGTTTCCTAGTCAACTCATTTGGAAAGTGTGTCAGCTCATATGCCACTATCCTCCTTTCTGTCAGGGGAGTTAATGGTATCTCATTTAACAGTTTTAAGGGATTTTGAGCTTTCACATTATTAAACATATATTCCATTAGCCATCTAGTCTAACAATTGCATATTAATTTCTATAAAACCTAAATGCATCAGCATGACGTGGGAAGGATTCCCAGAAAGTGAAAAAAATTGACCTTTTGTTTTTAGTGCTAACCTGACACAATGGGAGCAGAGTACATTTTTTTTTAAACATGTCCTGTGCTGCCTCTACCCGGCAGCCCTCAGACTCTGAATGCTTTTTCTTGCTGTCTTCTGTCCTTCCCCCTCTCATTTTCACCTGTTATGTTCTCAGGGGAAATGATTTAATTCTATAGGTGGACAGAAATTTTTCAATTAACAATATTTATATAGCGGATTAGTGTTGTTCTTTAAGCATTTGTATCAAAGTGAAAATGTCAGACTGCTAGTTTCAATACTTCTTGTATAATGTTAACATACCATGCATTTAATGATCAAAAGATTTTAAAATCAAATACTGATACTTTGTATGTGAAAAGGTACTAAGATAAAAAATTAATGTCAAGTTGAACATTAAAGGAAGTCTAGACTGTCTAAGAATAGATTATTAAAGTATTTTGCTTAACTTGATTAATTTTTCTTTTACTTGGATTCATGAAAATCTCTTATTTTGATATGCAATTCAGAGTGGAAAGATTAAAGTCTTGAAGTGAGTGTAAACTCATTTCTTCCATTTATTTTATAATCTATCAAATAAGATTTTAGAGAAAATTATAGCATTGATGTATGTTAACCACCAGAGCTTTGGAGAAATTACATTTTGAAAAAAACAACATTGCAGCTGATACTATAATAAAAAGGTGCTTGCTGCTTCCACCTACAAAGCCTGGCAAAGGAGCACAACGGAAGTAACAAGACAGGGAAGATATGCTGTAGCCTCCTGGCTGAACTTTACAGAAAAATATGGTATATGAAATCTGTAGTTTTGATATTTTGAAGATAGTTTGAATGCAACTATGAGAAACTATCTTCCTATAAAAGTTTCACCTGAAATGAGCAACTTTGAGCAGTAGTAATTGGTGTAAATTATTAGAGAATTCTCAGTATATTTTTACAGATTCTTTTAATTAATTCAATTTAGTTTGTGTTGACTTGTGCAATTACTGAGAACTGGAATCAAATTTGTATTTGTTATTATTGCAAATTAGTAGGACAAGGAGAATTTATTATAGTGATAAACTCACGTGACCAAGGTTATCTGCCCACCTCCTTCCAACCTTCTAATTCAGCAGTAGTTTAGAGAGTGATACTGAAGGAGTAAGAGGGAAAATATTGGTTGTAAGCCAAAATCCCTTTGGCCTACAGCGTCTTTACGTGTGTTAGCCTAACATTTAATTTTTCCTGTTAATGCCTTCTGCAGTCTTTACTCTCCACCCTGATAGTTGTCAGACTTTCCCCTGGCCTTTAATGTTAGGATAGTCATCTAAGGGTATGGAAAACATCAGGAGCTGCTAGTTTGCTATGAATTTATTTTCAAGTGCTGGTATCTTTTGAGGGTTGCCAAATATGTGTGTGAATTAATACATGTTAAAATGTTCTTACTAGGCATGCCACATTTGCCAGTTCCCTCCATAGCTTACAAACTTCTGTTTATTTTTGAATTCCATGGTAGTTGCAGTGGTAAGAATAAGTAAAACTCTGCTTGGGAATAAGTCACAACCTATTATATGGAAGAGGGGTAGATTTTGGATGTCATGCTGTAGCATGGGGCCAGGAAGTGAGAGGTCTGCTTCCTGAGGAAGGCAGCTTGGGAAGATTATAGCTGTTGCAGGTCTAAATAATCAGGAACCAGGCTCCACTGGCAAATGCATTGAAGATTATATCAATAAGGTGACTGGCAATAAATAGAATTCTGGGTTTGAGAAATAAACCTACAGTTCAGCAAACTGTTCTAGTCAGATTGCTTACATCTGTCCTGGGGAGTCTGCACTGAGGTATCAAACGTGATGCAGGCCAAAGTACATTTAAAATAAATGAAGGACATCGGTATGCCCAGAAATGTCAAGCCTGGTAGCAAAATAGGCACAGGAGATGAGCTGAGTTAGTGCTGGTAACCTATCAAGCTCGGAATTCAGTGTTGAAGTACGTTAAAGGTTAGTACGGGGGGAAAAAAGGATATCCAGTTCTCAGTGCCTCTGAGTATTAGGCAAGAATTGGTGTAGACACAACTACTTGTGCTTTTGGGCAGGTCTGTTGGCCACATGCCTCTTATACCCCTTTTCCAGCATACATTTTGCAAGGCTGTGACTCCAGATCACATCATCAAAAGGAAAGAGCACTGACAAAGTGAAGAGTTTGGTGGTTTTAAGCTTTTGTTTAAAACATCGCATTAAAAGGAACAAAAATCAAACTGGTGGTGGCTGGCATTAACATAGATCACTAGCAGGGAATGTGAGCTAGGTGGCAGGAGGCAAGCAGCACCATAGTCTCTCACCAAGGAACTACTGATCATGGTATTGTTTTCTGAAGAGATGAAGGGTGGAAAGTGTATTTTTGGGAAGATACCCTTGAAATTGTTTGCCTCAGCTGCTCTTAACAATCTGCAGTCTAAAGATGAAGAGAATGCTACATAATTTAGATGGTTCAAGGATAACAAAATCAAATTACATCTTGATAGTATTGGATTTTTGGGGAAATTAACCTGTTATTTCTTGCTATAAGGAAGAGAACAATGAAAATAAGCTTGTATTGTTTTTGTTACTTTGCATGCAATGAAGGATGTGCTGCAGGCTCTGTCCAGGAGTTTCAGTGAGATATAGCTTTGTTCCAAGAGATCTTACCATCTAAATTTTAAATATGACATGATGAATGAGGATGACATATAGTAAGAAAGATGCTGGGGTAAAGATGGACAAAGAGCACAATGATGAAATGTTACAGGGCTCAGGTTAGGCATAAGAATAAATTGTGTAAGATAATAAAGAAAAATAGGATGGTGAGTATGTTGTTTTGCCTACTCTGGTTAATAAATAATTCCAGTAATGTTGTGAGTATCATTCATCTTTATATAGCGCATCAAGTGAGACCTAAGACCCAAGATCTGACTTCCTTCATGACTTCACCTCACCCAGCTGCATGGTGTCTCTGCTTCCTTTGCCCAGTGCCCTCCTCACTTTATCAGCTATCTTGTCCTTTCTCATCACCACTGTAGAGTCAAAACCCCAGCTCTGCTGAAGAAAATGGGCATTGTTCCATGGGTTTCAGCAAAGCCAAGATTTTGCTTAAGCCAGGAGTGGTTTTGCCACATTTGGCAGGCTAGCCCTGCTCGCTTCTTCTGCCAGAGCAGCAGAGAGGGAAGCATCTGGAAACAGGCACGGCGCTTCCACCTTCCCACACTATGTGACGCTCTCTGTGCCTGCCATGGGCTTGTAGTGGGCACAGAAATAATATGGAGATAGGTTTAGACTTGAAACTTAGGTAGATAAGCAGTCAGCTTTTGGTCAGAGGAATAATAATAATTTCTAGGAATAGAAATTTTCACAGTAGCGCCTGCTGAGGGATGTAAACAGTTAACAGCATCAAAATTGCTAAAAGCAGACAGATGAGTTAGCAAGATAAAACTAAAAAGTCAGATGTGCTCTGTGAATATGCTAGGGTATGTTATGGTCAAACCAGAAGCACTTCGTTTTTTGCAACACAATGTGGCAGATTCTGCATTGTCATTCTTGACTGTGATGTTCATGGAGTCAGAGAACGTGACATTAAAGAATAGTATTACTTATTTTCTTGAACCTCTTGAAGTCTTCCATGTACTTATTAGGAATACAAATGTGTGCTTCAGGTTTTAAATTAAAAATGGCAAGATTATTAATCATTGAGAAACTCTACAAAAGTATTAATTTTGAAATATAAAGCTTTTCCTAGCGATATGTAAAGCAAATCCTTCACAATGATGTTTTGTTGTCAGATTTTGGGTTCTGATTAAGGCAGACTTGTGATGGTTTTTTACCAAACCAGTAATTCTCTTTCGATTACTGCTAATCTTTAGAATTTAAACTGCAATTAAAGGTAAATTAACAGTCTTCAATTCTTCTAACAGAATATCAAATCCACATGTATAATTTTTTTTATTTACAAGGTATTTATTTAAAAACTTAAAAAAATTGCTTCTATGTCAAAGTTGGACAGTCTGATTTTATTTACAGCAGTTGGAAATGAACAGTCACTGCTTTAAAACAGAGTTGAGCTTTATGCCTTTGTAGTATTGAAGACAAAAATTAGGTGCAATAAGTATTTCATGAGTTTAAAGTGTCTCATCCATCTGATAGTGAGAAAATGATTTTTTTTGTTTAGAAATATTTTTCCTATAATGCTTTAACTACAAAGGATGTAAAAAACTAATGAAAGCTAGAAGACATTAAATTAAGTCTATTACGCACTCCAGAGTTGTTCCTGCACGGAGTTCCTTTCCTGTCCATGTATTTGGTCAGGGTTTCTCACATTTAAAAGCAAAGTCATCTACTCTGTGTGATCTTGATCCCTTTAACGATCACTTCTCCAGTTAGGTTAGGAGCACTGAAGATCTGTTTCAGGTGAAGCAGTGAGCTGCACTATAGACACTCCATTCTCTGTTTCTAGCTCAGGTCACTTGAAGCTTATCATAATCCAGATAAAAGAAACAAGTTACCTTGTATTATAAACTTTTTTTTTTTTAAACTTTGAAGGTCAACTTGTTGGGAGATATGTTTTTAGGCAAGACTCTGAACATGGAGTGGGAAGCATGGGAAATGGTGCATGGGTTGTGGAGAAGCTTTCCATAGCAGAAAGGCTGCTTGGGTAGCGGAGACTGCCTTTTGCTAATATCTTGAACTTCTAAAGTGTGGACAACTCCCTTCCCCTGACTGGACTTTCCTCCCCATTGCCAAACAGCAACTCCGTATTCTCTCCTTTCTTCTACATCTTATTCAGGTGCGTATTTATGAACAATTTATATAGCATGAGGCCAAACTGATCTCCAGTGGAAAACCAGCTGTTGTGATTTAAGCTTCTATAGCTCACGCAGTTGCTCTCTCACTCCCCTCTCTCTTCCCCTGCTCCCGGAGGTATAGGAAGGAGAATCAAAACGAATGCAACTCCCACAGGTTGAGATAAGAACAGTTTATTAACTACGGTATAACACAAATCACTATTGCTACCACCAATAATACAAGAGAAATACAAGGAAAGAGAATACAGCTGCTTACCACCCGATGCCAAGCCTGACCACTCAGTGCACCCACACCCTTCTGGGTCTCTGCTCTCTATTTTTTTACATCTTGGGCATGACATACTGCAGTATGGGATACCTCTTTGGTTAGTTTAGGTCAGGTATCTTGTCTCTGCTTCCTCCCGGCTTCCCCTCCTCCTTGAGAAAGCATGAGGCGCAGAAAGTCTTTGGTCAAACCAAAACATTCTAAGCTGTAACTATAAACATTGGTGTTATCAGCACTGTTCCCAGGCCCAAAATAAAAACCACAGTGCTGCACCAGCTACGAAGAAGGAGAAAAATGACTGCTACTGCTGAACCCATGACACCAACATAGAACTTTTGCATTTTCATATTGAAAAATATGGTTTTACAGGGTATTTGAAGCTAGTCACTCTATGTTCTTTCTTAAATTAGCACAGCAGGCCCCAATACAAGCAATGTATTGAATACTAAACTGGCTGTACAATTGATAGAAATATAATTCTGTATGTTATTATGCTGATATACTGTTTTTAAGGGGACATTTAGAAGGGATATTTAGAAACTTTTTTTTACTGAGAAGGTGAGCAGGCACTGCAACAGGTTTCCCAGGGAAGTGATGGTATCACCATCCTTGGAAGTGTTAAAAAACCCTGTACTTTAGTGACATGGTTTTGTGGTGGACTTGGCAGTCCTGGAGTAGAGGTTGGACTTGATGATCTTAAAGGCCTTTTCTAGCCCAGTTGATTCTATGGCTCTAAGAAGAAATGTAGATTGAAAATTCATACAGAATGGGGAATATGGTATGTTAATGCCAGCCCAAAATATTTGAGTGTTTACAGCATAAGAGCAGCCGTGTGTATATTATAAAGGCCTCAAGCTTAACTCTTACCACTTACCATTTTTACGCAACTATATTTACATAATTAAAGTTATTTCAAAGAAAATCACCCAGCACTCATAATGAAACAACTTTGTGCTGAATTTTTCAGAAAGAAACTGTCTGAATTGAACATTTTTAATATATGCTGCTAACATTTGTAATGGCACTTCTAAAATCAATGTAATCAGTCATTTAAATAGAAGATTTGCTTTTAACTTGACAGAAAATTTATTCTATACTGAAAGACCAAATTCTTTAATTTGTGGAAGGATGCTGTGACTAAAATGCTTCAATTCCCCTTCCATGTTGCAAAGTTTAACTCAAACTAAAGCCTTGCTCATCCCTTCCATAATGGCACAGAAACTCTTACTTTTAGAGATAGTTTTATAAGTTAAGAAGTGTCATGGTTTAAGCTTAGTCAGCCATGCAGTCACTCTCTCACTCCCCCCTGCCCCCCCCCCCCCCCCCGGTAGTGTATGTCAAGGGTGCATGGAGCCTCTTGGCCAGCCCCAATGGGGGGTTTTGGCCATTTCTTCCCAGTCAGGCTGATTTCAGCCTCCAGTACAGTCAACTCTTGGGATCCTCCTGTCACTCCAGAAATATGAATAGGTTTCACCCTTTGATAGCTTGATGGCATCAGGGTACACTGTGCACTGGTATCTACTAGAGCCTTATACTTCTGTGGGACTGATGTGCCAGGCCACCTGATCCACACAGTCCAGTAAATCTAATTATCCCCTACCTCCACCTGGCTGGAGGCAGGGCTTCTCTAATAGTCATCACAATGTTGGACACTTAAGTCTTGTAGAAAGGGATTAGTCTTCTTTATCACAGGAGCTGGAGTAAAACCACCTCTTCCGCTTCGTCTGGGAACCTGCTCACCAGAGACTGAAGCTGCAGCTTTCATGGGATGATCATCCTTGACCTTTGTTCTCCTCTTCAATTCACGCACCTGTTCCTCCAGAGCTGAGTTAGATTTTCCATCCCACTTTGTCATGTCTTCTCCGTGATCCCGCAGGTAAAACCATAGGGTGGCTTGTGGTGTATGCCTTCTATATCTTCTCTCTCAAGCAGTAGGACGTCTTTTGTTAATAGCTGAGATGTGTGTTGGTACATGTGAGAAACTGGATAGATGGTCTCAATTGTTTGAGCTTGTGGGACAGTTTTTCCACAGCTGAAATGATAGAAGGAGTGAGATTGTCTTTGAAGTCTCAGAGTTTATGAATCATTTCATCCACTGTTAGTGATACTATGTCATTCCAGGTTACTGTTACCAATGAGTGGGCATATAATGAGAGTGCATTCCATGTAAATTTCTGCTACATGGGTCGTGTACATTTTACTTCATCTGGATCTATGGGTACATCCAGATCTGACACATTCTGATCAGAGCTGTTGTTATCTCAACCCTTTGTGCCCCACATTGGGTGCCAAAAAGAACTGTTGTGGTTTAAGCCTAGTCAGCCATGCAGTCTCTCTCTCACTCCCCCCTGCTCTCAGAGGAATGGGGAGAAGAATCGAAAGAATGTAACTTCCATGGGTTGAGATAAGAACAGTCCAGTAACTAAGGTGTAACACAAACCACTACTGCTACCATCAATAATAATCATAATGATAAGGGAAATAATAAGGGAAGAATATACAACCTCTTACCACCCACCAACCGATACCCAGCTGGACCAGAGCTGTGATCTAACTTTTCCAGGTAACTGCCCCCAGCTTATATAGTGGGAATAACATGCTGTGGTATGGAATACCGCTTTGGTTAGTTTGGGTCAGATGTCCTGTCTCTGCTTCCTCCTGGTTTCCCCTCCTCCCTGGCAGAGCATGAGACTGTGAGAAAGTCCTTGGTTAGAGTAAACATTACTGAGCAATAACTAAGAACATTGGTGTTATCAGCGCTATTCCCAGGCTGAAAGTCAAAAACACAGCACTGTACCAGCTACTAAGAAGGAAAATGACTGCTACTGCTGAACCCAGGAGAGGAAGTCTGTGGTTTCACCTAGAACTGTTCAAAAATTATTCTAATGAATCCTGACACATACTTATTTTATCTACATCTGAAGCTGTATCTTAAATGGGCTTAAAATTTTTAAAGTACCTTTGCCTGAAAGTGGGAAATATAGAGGCACAATCAGTTCAAAATAGAAAGGAGAAAGATAAATCATCTCGGTAAGTATAAGTAAACAAAATTATATCTGAAATCCCCAGCTGTAATAGTGCTGTTTTTTACTGCCCTGCACGAGGGGGGGAAAACAAAAGGCAGTAACTGTGAGGCACCTGTGCCAACAGAGAGTGATTTTCTTGATCAGTAGAGCAGCATCTCCTTCCCTTTTTGTTCCACCGGCTGTTCAGCTAAAGATGGGACAGGGAGAATATGTTGCAACAAGTGAGACAGATGGGGAGCATTATTTGAAAAATATTTAAAAACACATATGTTAAATGTGTTTTTCCCCTCTGTGTGTTTTATATACATATATATATCACATCACCTTCTAAAAAACTTTCTTAATTTCTGTAAATGAAACTAGGAAAAATAATAGTGCAGTATCCTCCTAAGAATAGCAAAATGTTTTAGTTTATTACCCTGGGTCCTGTAGGCAATCAGGAAATGACTGTGCTTCTAAGGGTGTTGGCTCCTCTCTGTCATTTCAGGATCCTGGGGAGACTGAGGTGAACTTCACTGGTTCTCATCCTGGATTTTGACTGAAAGTAAATTTTGAGATATCACAGTCCAGTGCTCACTGGTTCCCCTGGGAGTTAGCAAGCTCCCCAAGTATGGTGATACTTGAAAATTCTTATTTTCATTTTACTTCCACCTTAGCTTGCAAGCACCAAAAAGGCTACAAAACCAGCTTATCCCTTGATAAATTACAAAGGAATAGAGGCATGGAATCATACATGGTAGCAAAGATGCATAGATTGGTTTGCTGAATTTTTCCACAACAGAAAGGACCTGGAATTTACAGGGATTTGAATTAATCCTCTCCATACTCTGGCTATGGCAAGAACTATTGATATAACTATTTTACAGTAAACGTAATTAGGCTTTTGTTGCACGGTTGTTAATACCTGATCTATGTGCTACTGGGTGACCCAGGTGTGCTAATTTCATCTGGATGAGGAATGGACACACAGTTGCATTTCTGGGAAATTAACCAGTGCATATATACAGAACTTATGTTGCCTTCACACACTTCTGCTGGTGTTGTAGGGGCAGCAGTGTACAGACAATATTTGACCATTCCTTAAGCTTACCAGTGTAAAGCTGATTTGTCAAAAAACCTCTTTGAACACATTTGAACCAGCAGCTGACACCTGCATGTGATCCATGGTTTGTGTCATGAACTTGTGATGGATTTGATCTAGTGAGGTGTTACAAAGCACTTTAGTATCAAATTCCATACTTAAACATAGCTTTTGGCAGCCAATTCATCTCTTCATGTAATTACTTAGGAATAGGAACCCTGATTCAGTTTTCTATCTCTAAGCATTTGTTCACCAAGTTATAAGCATGTGCTCAACACTGAGCATGTGGGTAGAGCTTAAGCAAATGTCATCCTGAGCCAAATAGTACAGATTTATTCCCAGATATGTGATTGATGAAAAGCAATTGATTAGATAATTTGGGATGGATTTGTCTGTGTCTTCCTTCCTGAACTTTCTGATGACCTTCTCTGATTTTATTAAGAGCAAATAAATTAAATTTAGCATGCTCTTGGCATAATGCATATTAGAATCTTGGATTATTCACATTTTCCCAAAAACTTACATTCAATGTAAAAAATTAATGTTATCAGGAAAAACAATGAAAAAGAGAAAAAAACACAATGAGATAAGCAGTAGTAATATTTTAACAGACCTAATCAAGGCTGTGATAATTAGATAAACTTTAAAGATCTTTCTTTTTGTGGCTAGTGGTAGCTTAGCTTGCTCTTTTTTATTAACTTCTTTTGAAGTCTGTTGCTCCCATCCTGCACACTATATGTGGAAATATTTTGTATTTGATTGTTGTCTGTATATGAAGACTAGCGAGCTGCTCACAGGAATTTATAAAATCAGTTCCTAATTTACTTCTAATTTACTTTTCAGTTTTTATTCTTGCTTTTTTAATGTTCCAAGTTCACTTAGGGGGGATAATGAAAGTAGCCTGCTGTCTGTTTCAGTTATTTAAAACTGTTGTCCTCAGCCAGTGTAATTTTATGGTTTACACGTATTAGCACAGCACCAACAGGCTCAGGTTTCCATTTCCACAGGAATAAGAAAACCAAATAAATAAACTGTTTCAATTGATTTCCTCTGTAACAAAATATCATGACAACATTACAACTGAGATAAATCCATATATTAAATAAAAAACAAGCACATGTTCCCTGTAGCCAAGCTCAAACCACCAATAACTAGTGGCAGGACTTAATAATGTGAACTGTTTCTTTGGTTGGTTGTTTTCTTAGGTTACAGGGTTATAGGATAAACTTGTGAGGTTTTTCTGTTTAATTTCCTAATTCTATTACTAACAAACAGGTGGCTGCTAAATAACAAGTGATTTTGTTCAAGAAAGCTACTGTCTGTGGAAGGGGTATTTTGGGACAGTGCGCTCCTTGGTCTTGTGCACAGTGGGAACTCGGCAGTGGCTCCTCTCTCACGCATCCCTAGCACTGAGTCTCGGTCTTCTGTGTCCATGTACTGTGGTGGCAGTGGCTCTCTTCCACCCTGCCAGATCCAGGCTGTGAGATATCCAGGCAGTGAGATATCCAGGCAGAGTGAGACACCACCAGGCCCTCATCACGTTCCTCCCTCCAAGTAGCTGGGGCAGACCTACAGGAAAGAAGATCATGTTTGGGGCATTCCTATGGGGCAGTGAAGAGGAAGGACTTGATCTTGCTGCAGCAGGTGGTTGCACTTCCATGGAATGCTTGCCAAGTACAGCCAGCTGAGATTTTCTGCTGAATCCATTTTAGCAAATGTTGTATGCCTGCTATTAATTTCAATAAGCAGACCAGTAATTTATGTCTTGTAATTTCTGGATGGCAAGTTGAAACTGCCTAGCAGTGATGTTATCTTGAATCTTTTATAGACCTGCTTCTCTCCCTGCACAATTTAATGAGATAATCCAGGTGACTTGTGGAGCTTCCCTGCTTCAGGAAAGTTGGCAGCATAGTTAGATACATAAAGTAGATGTATATAATAGCATGTGGTCATTTTTAATATTCTTTATTTTCCTGATCAGATCCAAACTTTGACCTTTTAACTACTCCTGATTTACTTGCACAGTATGTTCTATTGATCTACTTACATCTAAGCTCATTAAACACCTAAAATGAACTACAAGCAGAGTAAAATACAGCATTATCGAAGCTAACAAAAATATTAGACTATTATATGCCCAATACTGCTGTTTTATCTAGTTCCCTGGAAGAAGAAGCACTTTGGTAGCAGACATCTTCCAGCACTGCGGCACTGCATTATTTTCCACCCTCCACATATTTTTGGTAAATGAAAATGCAGTTTCGTCTTCTAGGCCAATGAACATATTCACAGAAGTGCTCAAGCATTGTACAAGCATTAAATGGCAAAACCATTTATGAAACTTCCCAGCATGTGTTCTGATGTGCCTAAAATGCCAGAAGTCTAGTGGCCAAACATTAATGAAATAAGTGCTTTGCAACACTAATACATGCTTTCTTGCCGGATTAGAATAAACCGCAATGGCTTTGTATGTGGTCATAGTCATTAATCTTGTTCTAAGAGGTGAAAACATCCCACATGGCTTAGTTTAGATAACTGCTGTAAAAAGCTGGGTGCATTTTTTCCAATAATTTTCCTCCATGTTTCTAACTACTTGTTGGCTTAGCTGTTTTGGCAAACTAATGGATAATTCCTCTGAGTTAGATGATCCCATATTATCTACTGCTGTTAAGAGGAAGCCAAACATTTAGCATAGGAAAAAGATGAATGGGGTTATTTTATTGCTTGCTTTCTTACTTTGTTTGTCCCCTTCCCTCCTTCCTTATTTCAGTGTTAGCCATAAATAAAAGAAATACTGGGAAAAAGGTATCAGAAGCAGATAAACAAGACCTTGCCTTCAGATCAGAGGCTTTAAAGGTAAACACTATAGAGTTTATTTTATTTTATAGCATAATGTTTGAAAAGAAAGTTCTGGAAGCCCAGCCAGGGTACTCCAAACAATTACATACCTGTCTAATGGCAAGCAGACGTTTTATCTGGGCAGTCATTTATGGTAATTATAAATTATCTTCAGTGTCAGCAAACCTGCTTTCTCAGCTGTTTTTGTTTCATGGTAATCCTATATTTTTCATAATATATAAGTAAATATTTGTATTGTGTATATATATGTATTTAAATGTAGATGTATGTGTAAATATAAATAATATAAAAGCATTAATGGATTATATCTTTCCACTATTGAAAAATAACTTAAACCCAAGCATTAGTTGTTGCACATTGATTAAAGTTTGGGAAATCAGACTAAGGAATATTGCTGACACCAAATATCATTCAGTGCTGACTCCAGAATTCATCTATTGAAGCATTTATCATTTTCATTCCTGTTTTCACTAATCACATGAAGTTATAGATATATAGACATGGCCAAATCACGGTAATGATGCTTCCTTTTTTGCACGGTTGAATCCCCAGGAATAATATCCCATTAGATGAATGTGCATGGCTTCAAAACCACAGATCAACTATAGTCCTATATTTACATGCTGCAGTGACTGCAAGAAGCATTCTGTGCTTGGAGAATAGGAAGCTTCTGGGGTAAAAGTTGAATGAGTTGTTAAGGAGCCCATATATAATGTGAGCAGACTAGCCAAATCTTATCATAGGGAGATAAAAGCAAGCTAAAACTAGTGGTAGAAGACTGTAAGGAGCTTACTTGATTTGTGGTGTGGAGGAAGGAATTTATATCTGCTACAGGCAGATTCTGAGGGTCTGGCAAAATATCTTTATCCTCAGTTTTTTTGTAGAGTTATGGAGACTTCTAAAAAAAATTTCTGCCAAATGCCAGACACCAAATCCATGAAAGCTGCACTTTTGGCTACAGTTTTTGATTTTGAAAAAAGTTGCCTCCTTATTTAGATTCAGTTTTTATTTAAAGAACATCCTGAACAGGTTCATACCTGAGCAAAAATTACGGAATTTGACCATTAGCCTATTCTGTATTGCTTTTCCTGTCTCTGCTATTGTGTACCCAGTTCCCTTGGGGTCTGAAAATTGTGATGAATTAGGTCATATTTACAAGGCACTTTGAAGTTGGAAAGCAATGAACAATTATTCAGACGTATAACTTTTTTTATTAGTGTGAGATACTTGCTATAAAGCAGTGAGTGCATTTTAAAGTTACTATCGAAGACTACAAAAGACATGTGCTCCTTTTTGCTTTGAAAATGTAATTATCATGTGTTAATATAGTCTAGGAAGTAGGCTATCTTCTCTTACACAGATTTTTCTGAAAAATGGTGGAGAAAGCCAGAAGACCTAATTTCCTGTTTGGATTGCTTTGGGATGTATGTAGTATAATCAAAATGAGGAAATGTAAGTGGCTACTGATGAGATACAGAAGAAAATACTCATGTGCTTCTGCCTCTAAATTTTTGACATGGTTATAGAAACATAGAATCATAGAACAGTTAGAGTTGGAAGGGACCTTGGGATTGTTTAGATCTGGCCCCCCTGCTGTGGACGGGGACACCTCATACTGAACCATGTTACCCAGGGCTCTGTCCTTGCTGGCCTTGAATGCTGCCAGAGTTGGAGCATCCACAACTTCTTTGGGCAACCCATTCCAGTGCCTCACTGCCCTTACAGAACTGGCAAAGAAGAGCTTAGGCAAAGAAGTCATTAAGTCATTAAGAACTTCAGCCTTCTCCAAATCCAGGATACCCAGTTTTCCAAATAGCTTCTGGAGAGCGCCCCCGTTGTCCCTATTCTGTCTTATTTGCAATGTACCTGTATAATCCCTTCCTGTTATCTTTCACATCCCTAGCCAACTTTAATTCTAAGTGGGCCTTAGCTGTCCTAACCTGGTCTCTAGCTTCCCAGACAACATCCCTGTGTCCTTCCCAGGCTGCCTGTCCCTGCTTCCACCTTTTATAAGCCTCTTTTTTTCCTTTGAATTTTTCTCAGCAGCTTCTTATCCATCCAAGGAGGTCTGGCCCTCCTGCAGCACTTCCTTCTAGTAGGGATGTATTGCTCCTGAACTTGCAGCAGGTGATCCGTGAATATCAATTGTCTTGGGCTCCCTTGCCCTCTAGGGCTATATCCCATGGAACCTATGGATGTTATGCGTGTTTTTAAAATATTTTTCCTGTTTTACAAAGTAAAAGGTAGGCATGAACTACAACATGAAAATCCAGAAAGTAAGAGTTAAAGGCTTTTTGGAGGAGTCGCCATATTTTAGTTGTGCAGTTCTAGAGTGCATAGCACAGTGAAGTCAGGGACCATCTCTCTTGTGCTCCTGGATACTTTATTACCTTGCATTAATAACTATAGATTTAATGAATTTCTTATAAATTAGTGGATAATTTTTTCTTTTATAGATCCTGTGCTCATGCAGATAGTAGCAGTAACAATACTAACTAATAATAAGGAACCAAGAAATTTGTATATGTGAGAAAATCAAAAGACATACTTCCAAATGGTAATAGAAAGGGCAGTTTCTGTATTACATATATATATACCAGTAGAACTTTGCAGCTGGTACAGTAATTTTTACTCAAACAAAACTGTGATACCCACTGTTCGGCTGATAAAGGTCTATCTAACTTTGCTTCCAAGATAACGAACAGTTGAATGCTGTGTTGGAGTTCTGAAACCTGATTATTATATTGCACTGGGATTAGCAGTTTTATGAACCGTGAGACTATTAAAGAATTCCAATTGTTATCTATACCTTCATAAAAAAAAAAAAAAGTTTTTCATGAAGATGGTATAAATTTTTAATGGATTTTTTTTCATGTTTTTAAAGTTGAAAGTGTAAATTATTGTAAGCCTATTAATAAAATGCCTCAAATATAAAGTATCAACTTAGGTATTCTGATACCTTCCTTCTCTTGGGTGAATTATTTGGACACTTCAAAGAGAATTTATTACTTGGGAGGTATAGAAGTAGTGTGCTGAAGAAACAGCTTGTGTTGTTGTGTTTGTTCACACCTTTTTTCAATACTTTTGTACGAAGTGTGTAAATATTTCAGAGAATCACAAAATCAAATTGTGTGTGAAGTTGGAAGGGGCCTCCGGAGGACATCTGATCCAGCCTCTCTGCACAAGCAGGGCCACCTAGAGCCACTTGACCACAACCATATCCAGACAGCTTTTTTTAGTATCTCCAAAGATGGGAACTCGACAACCTCTTTGAGCAATCCATGCCAGTGTTTGCTCTCCTTTACAGTGAAAAATTGTTCGCTCATGTTCAGACAGAACCTCCTGTGTTTCAGCATGTGTGTATTGCTTCTGCTCCAGCACATAGAGCCTAGCCTTGTGCTTTTTGCACCCTCCTTTCAGGTGTTTATGCACATTAACATGATCCCCTTGAGACTTCTCTTTGGCTAAACAATTCCAGCTCTGTCAGCCATTTCTCATAGGGGAGATGCTCCAGTCCTTTAAACATTTTAGTGGCTCTTTGTTGGTCTCCATTATATCAATGTCTTTCTCGTACTAAGAACTCCAGAACAGGGCACAGTACAGTTTGAGCTCATAGTTTTGTTTCTTGTAGGTTTTGGTAACTTAAAAAAGAAAAAAAAAAACATTTGTCAAAATACGTACTTTAGCAGTATCCTAGATAAAGTTATTTTTCTGTTTGGGGGATTTGTTACAGCAATTTCTCTTTAATAAAAACATTTGCCATAGTTGTAGCATTTGAATATCATAATAGACAATTATATTGATTCTACTAGCAAAACATAGGAGCACATTGAATCATTGATTTTACATATAATGAGGTTACAATGGATAATTGAAAGGAGAATTTGGCCCATTGCTTCTGAAACTTAATTTTCTTCCTCCCAAACCTGTCTAGGCAGACCAGCTGGCTCCAGGCAGGACGTGTTCAAGTGCTGAAATGTTATTAAGCCACCTTAATGTGACAAATGGCAAAAAGCACTTCGTAAAAATTTCATTCAAAAACAAAAGAATGAATTGGTGAGTGAGCTTGTGGGGAAGAGAGGTCATAAGTGTATCATATCCAAAGAGCTGACAAAAACCAAACCAGGGATCTGGGATAAGAAGAGAAGAAATGCAAAGATTTTGTATTTAAAACCACCCGAATGAGTGTCTTTTAAGTGTTAATTAGCATAAAAATTAAATGTTGTTTTGATTCAAATAAATGTTCTGTAGCTGCTGCTACCTCTGACAAGAAGCTAATTTTTCTCATCCTTCTTTAGAAGATCTCTTGACAAATGGACTCCACTGAACTAAAGCACTTACTTTCTTAGTGACAGCTGCCAAGGTGCTGTCAAACCCAGCTGTCTCATTATTCCTCTTTCATTACATTTTCTTCTTGTTCCTTGTACATGGAGAAGAACCATATTAAAGCATTCCCTGTGACTCCGTTATAATTGCACCCTCTGTTAGTAATTGCTCATCCATTCAAAAGCTTCGGTGCAATATTTTGAAACAAATTGACATCATTCTAGTTCTGCAGTTAATCTGCTATTCAGAAAGGCATAGCAGGGGGATGTCTTATTGCTGTACTTTCTATGCATGGGTACTTTGGAAAGAAAATTAGCTTTGGAGACACTGTTTGAACATTTTAATGAAGCCATTATACCTGAGACTATAATTTCTGGATTTAAGTCTGATACCAGCTACCCATTTATAGAATATTGTCATCCTCTGTGCACATCTTGATTTTACATTACATAGTGTACATTTTTGTCTTCAGTGGGATAGGAAGTTTGACATTTTGTTATATGAAGTGGTGGAAATGCTAACATACATACAACATACTAACAACTTGTATGGAAACACTAATGGAGATACATTATGAGGAGCAAGTTTCCTGAAATGTGATGGTCAGGCTTTTGTAGACTAGCTTTCTTTGATGCTCCATTGCTGGCAGTGTTAAAGGCCAGGTTGGACAGAACCTTGGGTGGCATAGTTTAGTGGGAGGAGTCCCTACCCATGGCAGGGGGGTTGGAACTAGATGATCTTAAGGTCCTTTCCAACCCTAACTATTCTGTGGTTCTATGTGGTAGCATGTCAGAAAAATAATGTATATCACTAAATTGACAGATCAAAAGACATACGCTGTCTCCTTCCTAATAGTAGATCCCATTCCCCTACCAAATATAACTTTACACAGAAGTTATAAAGGGTTAACCTGAAATACAGTTTTGAAAAACATGCATGCAGCATCAAGAATCAGGAGAGTTTTGTCGACGTATGGGTATTTAGGAGCAATATATATAATTGTCAAAAAACAACTTTAACTTGAATTATAATATTCTTGGTGCCTGACTGTGAAGTGTGGGACAAGTACTGACAAATGAATATGAATGATAATTTTTCCAAACAGCACTTAACTAGTGTTTTGACAGCTAAGGATAACCATTATTTAAAAATGCTTTTTCTACCAAATCTCGATTTGAAATTGAATGCAGTTTGAAAATGTAGTATTTCCCTGCTCTGCTTCATACCCTCTCAATAGAATTGTAGTATGACTTTCTTGTATTTTTGTGTTCTAATCTAATGGGGTATTGTCAAGGCTGTAAAAATTGAAATTATTCTTCAAAGTCAGGTTTTTTTTTTTTTTTTTTTCACTCATGAAGATTCACATTGCTTTATAGCCATTGCTTTCCATTTTGTCAAAAGCTTCTTACAAGACCTAAGAAAATAGTGAAAGAAATGCCGTATATGTCAGGATTATGAGCATTTTCTCCTCTCAGTTCCATCTCCTGTTTGCAAAATGTCAAGAAACTCAAGCAAATTTGAAGGGTTTTCAAAAACAAAATGGCATGTCACATAATAACACAATCACATCATCAACTTGTTTCTTTCCTCACACATCAAGTCATACACCTCTCAGAATACATCTTCATGCTTCTGTAAGAAGAGTCAACAGGAAGCTTATGGCCTAGTATTTAACTGTTGGAAATTAGAGTTGCCAGTCTGCTGTATTTAACCTTAAAACCAGCTGCATTTATTACTGTTGTTTGTCCCAACTCACACTTGCACAAAAATTAGTAAAATGACTATGGTGCCGAGGTGAACCTTTCATCTATTATGTTCAAACCAGAAGTGGGAGTTTTGTACCCTAAATTTTATTTTGCTCCCTAACTCTTCCTTTGTCCATATGCTTTTTGTAGCTGCTGCTTGTTTACTGCTATAATTTTCAACAGCTTTATGTAATTTTTTAATTGCTGTAAATATTACCTACATTTCATGGATCATTAAAGTAAGGCAGGTATCATTGGGTAGTTGAATGGTGATATTTCTAAACAGTTTTGTGAGATGTATGAAGAAAAGGGAGACTTAGGAATTTAGATTAAATTTTAATTTTACTTTTTAAGATATTTCTCCTTAGGTAATTTTCTTGACTGTGTTTTACAGAAAGTAGCACTCTGGTTTTCTGGAATTGAATTACTTAAAAGATATTGAGATTTTTAAACTTTAATAGTTGCTCATAACTACTCAGTTTTGCCTTTTGTAGCAAAGATAGCAAATAGAAAAATATTTGTTTTAAAAGACCTCTTAGAAAAATTGTCTTCACACTGGTCTTCGATGAAAAACCTTACCTGGGTCTGAGGCTGATCTTCTACAGGAGCAAGTGGATAGAGCACTAAAGAATTTACATGGAAAACTATGTATAATCTCTGTCCTAAAAAAAAGACCAATTTTCATTGATATCAGTAGAATAATGCAAATTAAGTTCAGCCAATTTGTTACCACTGTAATGCACAGTATCTTTGGAAAGATTTTTTATTCAGTATATCTGCATTTGCATTAATTTCTTAAAGTTGACAGGATTCTGGGCCATTCTTGAAAGTCTTTTCTTTGCAATGTTTATAACAACTCTAGAAGGTACTGCCACAATAGTCAGTACTATTGGGTTTCATTCAACTGTTTGTACACATACAATGAATTTCTAACCTTTTTATAATTGCTCTAGGGGAAACAAAACTCAGATCATGAAATGATCCATTTTTGAAAATTGTATCTATAATTCACATAATTACTTTTTTTTTACAGAGCTTGATTTGGCTTTGTGACTTTAAAAAGAATAATACTACTTAAATGTTTCTTTCTCTTTTATTTTGAACATTAATAAAAAGTAGAAAACTTTCTGCAGTGAAACAAATGTATGCTACAATAAAAAAAATGCAAAGTTTGCTCTTTCTTATAGTTGAGGGTTTTTTATGTCTGGATATCTGAATTTATAATATGTTTTTTTAAGCATGAGTGACTTGAACTGTAGTTCCAGCAGAAATTGATTCAGATTAACTAAATATGCCTCAGATAATTTGCTACTAGGAAAAAAAAAAAAAAGAAGAAAAAACTTTGAAGGAGTAGAGGGAAAAAGGTTAAGCCTGTAGCACAGCACTGAAACTTTAATTTGTTCTGTTAAAGAAGACACAATAATTAAGATATAAACCCCAGACTACTCAGAATATTGACTATACAGTCAACTAATTCAACCTTATTGTGGTCATATAATTAGTGTTGATAGAAACAACTTAGTATTCCACTTATTTCACTTTTTATCGTTTCTATCAAACTGTTCTGGTTTAGATGTTAGCTTAGTCAATGCACTGTAATTTGAAATTGTCACACTTTAAAGCTCACTGCACTGCCTTTAGGATGCGTGTTTCCCTCTCCATTTAGAATGGATCTGTTAAAAATTGTTCACAATATTTCCCTTCTACTAAACATGGCTATTTCCTAAGTATATCTGAAGTATGTTTAGCAGTAGCATTGCTTTAAACTTGGTGTTAGTTGTTCATTTGCGAGAAAATTCCATGTGCTTCATACTTTGAAGAATTTGATTTTCATTCTCTTTGTGTGTTTTCCTACCTACCTTAATTACAGAATATTAATTTTGCTTTCTTACTTACTACTGGAATATTGATATGAAATCTTGAGGAAAAAGACCCCAACAGCATAGGTTGAGGATACCCTTGCAGTTATCCTTTTCAGCCTTTTTCCAACAGTTCTTCCTTCAATAAAATCTTACTATGTTTCTACAGAAATGCACCCTGTATACTAGTGCACAAAATGTGGGGGCTTACTTAGATGCTATATCTTTAGTTGAGCTTTGCAAACCCAAATATTTTAGTTTGATTCACCTAACATCGAAATCTACTTCTGAACACAGCCTCTACCTCCCTCCATCATGAAAGCATAGGAGGTGCTGCCCAAAGAGCTTCACGTTTATAATTCCTATTATTTCTGGGCCTACACAGGAACTCTGAAAATTAAGGCCAGATTCTTTACCAGTCTTGAAACAGATCTATACACTGAATTTTTCCATGCAGTCCTTCTGGTATGTCAGGATGCTTCCTGCAGATGTTTATACCTTCAGTTTCAGTAGTCCTCTGAAACAGAAAGGTTTGTATGCATACATATATACACACACTGAATTGAAAGCTTCATGACATAAAGTATTTCTGTTTCCACAAAAGGTACATACTTGTATTAGAAAAAGAAAGAGCTGCAGAGGAAACACTTTTGTATGTCATCTGTTACTAGGCATAGAAAATAAGTTTAATCATTCTAAACATAAGTATGCTCTCTTTACTGACAACAGAACACTTCCTGACCTGTCTTTGCTTATCCTCTGTGAAAATGGCAGTTCAGTTTCTGGTATCTGCACTGTTCTTTAGCAGGCTAAACTAAGGTGGCCTATGAATCCTATTTATCATTAATTTCTGTCAGGTAGTGTGATAATCTTTCATTGAAAGAGTTTAAGATTATGTAATATAATTGCAGAAACAGATGGGACCCACAGGAATAGGTCCGGCAGAGTACAAATCAAGTCTATCCAAAAAAGTGAATGTATGCTTGGATCCGTGGTATATGGCGGTGTTAAATAAAATTTTCTATTCTGTAATTCCTTGGGAGGTATCTCAAACAAAACTTGACTTCAGGCTTTTACCCATATAAAAAGTTTTTTGAGGAAAATAAACATTTTTATATGGGTACTTTCATTACTTTTCATAAGCTACATATTCATAACTGTTCATGCAACTAGTACAGTGGGTAACAGATATACTTTTGGATATATAATCAGGTGCACAAAATCCTTAACGCCCAAGACCTTTTAGGATATATTGAAAGCTTCTCAGATCCACAGACACGAAGAATTCATGATAGTATGAATCAAATGAACTTGTGTGCTGTTCCTATGCTTGTTTTATAATGCTGGTAGTTTTGTGACAATGAGGATGTAGTTGTTTTCTAATTAGGATTAATTTATTCTTGGTATTCTTACTTGCTCCTGGACTGTTTTGGGCAAATGTGAATGTTAAATATTGCACAGTGTTTTATGTTATGCAGAAGGTCCTTGAAAATGCTGCAAGATTCTCATATTATTTCTTGAAACCATTCTTTTGTGTGGCTTTTCCTTCACTCCCCCCAAAACCAATGTATTTACGTTTGAATAATTGGCTGTTGGTACTGGTGCTGTCCAAGCAGCCGTAAATCAACGACTAATTATAGTAAAGAAGTTTGAGTTGACCTTAGATTTGCCAGTGAGGTCATTAAACATAAATTTCATAAACATATTAATTTGTCTATGAACGAAAAGCAGAAAAGTGGGAAGATTTACTGGAAAATTAGTGAACTAAGATGTGATACTGTGGGAAATTCAGAAGAAATATTGTGCACTAAGTCACTGTAAAAAATTTTTTTTTTAAAGTCTTCACATGGTATGGAGTAATAAATAGTGAACAGTAGCTGACATCATTGAACAGATAACATCCAAGGCTGTAACAGAGCAATAAGATATCCTGCTGTAATGCCTCCAAAGAGGGCCTTGTGATTGGTATTGAGTTGGGCAATTGATTGGACATCTTGATTAACCCGTCCAGACTTCATATATTGCTAAAATTAAGGCAAGGCTTTTCTTCATTGACTGGACTGGAGGAAAAGCAGTTAGGAAGAATAATGAGTTAATGCTATGGCTGAGCATCATTAATATCATAAATAATGCAATCAATAAAAGGCTGTCAGATGAAGGCACTTGAGGCATCGGAAGTTGAGATACTAATTTGATAGTTAAAAGGTGTGGAGGAAGAGTCTCAAAGGCAAGAGGAATAGCAAAGATTGATCCAACACTGCCTGCAAGTACAGGAGGATTGTAATACTAGGGTGCAGTTGAATAGGATGCTTCCATATGTATCAGGTATACGGTATATCAGCTACAGAGTCCTGGAGACAATAAGACAGAAAGGATTGAATGCAATACTCTGGTATTGAAAC
Source organism: Forpus xanthops (assembly GCA_032466535.1). Classification (NCBI taxonomy): domain Eukaryota; kingdom Metazoa; phylum Chordata; class Aves; order Psittaciformes; family Psittacidae; genus Forpus; species Forpus xanthops. The sequence goes on along the minus strand of JASSUY010028067.1, from coordinate 6,695 downwards.
CTTATTAAGCTTATTTTTTAGATATGCTCAGTATCTGATAATGCTGATGGTAGTTAGGGTTCTGTTTATAAGAACAGCAGTGTTACAGGCAGCATTAAAATCAGTAGGAGATCTGCCATTGACACTAATGACACCAAGTTAACACCACTGCAGTCTGATTATGTATTAAATCAGTTACCATGGATATGCATTTGGCAGGCAGGCTGTTTATATAAGCAGAACTAGCAATCTGAACAAATGCAAGGCGATAATTTGTTGGAAATCATGGAATCATAGGATCATAGAATGGTTTAGATTTGAAGGGACCTTAAAGGTCATCTAGTTCCATCCCCCTCCAGCCATGGACAGGGATATCTTCCACTGGACCAGGTTGCTCAAAGTCCCATCCAACCTGACCTTGAACACTGACAGGGATGGGGCAGCCACAGCTTCTCTGGGCAGCCTGTTCCAGTGTCTCACCACCCTCATAGTGAAGAACTTCTTCCTTATAGCTAACCTAAATCTCTGTTCTTTCAGGTTAAAGCTGTTCCTCTTGTCTTATTCCTATGTGCCCTTGTCAAAAGTCCCCCACCAGGTTTCTTGTAGGTCCATTTTAGGTACTGGAAGGATGGTATAAAATCTCCCCGGGGCCACCTTCTCCAGGCTGAACAAGCCTAACTCTCTCAGCCTGTCATCATAGTGGAGGTTCTCCAGCCAAAATATCAACAGCAAACAGTAAACAAAGCGTTTTAGTCTCAGGATGGATTTGGCTTTGTTACTACCTAAAGGATGTGGACTCAAATGACAAAGTGCAGTCGCCTAACTTTTACCCAGTTAAGGAACTAAATGACTTTATAGATGTGAGTCAGGTGGTTAGACACTTGAGGTTATTCTGTTGTGATTTCATGAACTAATGACATAAGCAAACTATGAATTCCATCAGTGAAAGTAGGACAAGAAAAAAAGAGGCAGGACAAGACTTTCCTTGTCTTCCTGTACAATGAAGAGACTCAAAGGGGATGTGATACATGATGTTTGTGTTAAATTTCTAGTGTGATAGCTGGTATTGCAGCAGTTCCTGCATCATCCCAGAGAATGCTGGTTCTGCCTTAGCTGTACAAGAGCCTTAAAATCCCCCACAGTTCAGGTCTGTTACAGTTCTATATACAGGATAATAAGAGTGGATTTCTGGTGGAATACAGTTCTTAAAAAAAAAAAAAAATTCAGCTCTTTCATAAGTACTTGTTTATTACAAAAGTAAATGATTAATATTTTAGAATACGTAGACCATGAAGTGATTCTTAATGTGTATAAAATGATAATTGACAGAGAAATCAAGATCACCGGGAAGAAATAGAAGAATAAGAGTCAAAAACAATGAGATTGTAGAATGTTAATACAAATGAGAAAGGGAAACTATTAACAGAAAAATATGAAAGATTGTGATCTGAAATACTTAACTGAATGATAGTCCTAATGAAAGGAAAACCAGAGTTATTAAAAAACCAACAACTTTAGAAATTGTTTATTAATCAAATCAATCAAATTAATCTTTAGCTGCTATGCAACAGATAAGTGAGCACAAGCAGGGACACATACTCCCCTTCTGCTACAGCTTCTTTGAAACTGCAGGTGTGGTTTACGGTCTGTGCAATCTCCATGCACACTTTAAGTGAAGGAGTGGAGAAGACCAGGGTGCAGACTCAGTCTGTATCCATGTAGGAGAGAGGGAAAGCAAGCAGATGAAGCTGCAGCAAATCACTTTGCTGCCATTAGAGTGCTCGGGAAGGCAAGCAGGCATGGGACCTGCGCTTCTGTGCCTGTGCAGCAGTATGTTAACCCCATAATAAAAATCAAGTCTTGTAGTGTTACTGATGAACACTTATGCCTAGGGTCTGAGTACCATTTTCAAAGCAAAGGAATTCCGGAAGAAAATGGTTTTCCTAATGACCACCTTTTCTACATTGTTCACTTTAATGAGTTGCTACTAGCTGAGGTGGTTGAGGAGTCGTTAGGAAGAGGAATGTGATTTTTTTTGAAAATTGTCGTTTTCCGCAGAGGAAAATAAATGTTTTTGCAAATTTCCTGCTTTATTCTGTCATGTTAAATATAATTTTTACTATTCAGGGTCTACATTAGTTAATTGTTGGCTGATGTCCTGAGCTGGCATGCACCTCTCAGGTGTGCTATTATCTTTTTTATGATACAGCCCATGAGGTTTGTGTGCAGGACAAATATCAGGAACTGTTAAGAAAAGGAGTACAGTACTGGAGCTGAAGTTAATATGAAATGCTTCAGTAGGTAGGCAGGTATGATATATTAAAATGAATTTAAAAGAATTATTCTGATGAATATAAAAAAAAAAGTTAATTTGGGTTAAGGACAGTAAGCATGCCACAAAGATATGCCACTGGTAATACTACTATTTTAAGTAGTTGTTTCTTTTTTGCCCTCTTTTGTGAGTTAGTAGGGGAAGTACTAGCTCATTCTCAAAGTATGGAAAAATTCTGGTATAATTAAAATTACAAATTACAGTGAACTCTGTGTGATGTTCTGAAGGATGAGATGAGATTTTGAGATTTGCTTCCTTGCTCAGGTACAAACACAGACACAGGCACACATATACACTCTTGTGAATCTTAACGGATCTGGGAAAACTGTGTTATTCAGACTTGGGTGATAGGGAAGATAATGAGTATATACTGCTATAATGGAAAGTTAATTACCCTGAATTGTAGAGTAAGAGAAGATCACTTTTCTGACTAGCCTTCCAAAGCTATTTCTTCTCTCTTAAGCAAGCACTAATTTTTGGTAGAAATTTTCATGAGGTCTTTTAGGAAATCCTTGTGGGATACTGTTTTAGCATCCAATTTGATATGATTTGATTTTCAATTTGACTTTCCTCTGCTAGTGTTTGCCTCTGAATTACAGGGTTCACAAGAAACCTTCTCAAGCTAGCATATAGGTCCTGACATTTTGTGTTTTTTTTTTTTGTTGTATCCTTTACTTTCAGGGTTAAACCAAATCCTAAAGAAAGTTCAAAGGTGCATCCAAAGGGACATCCACATGCACAGTATCGCAGACTGACATATATCCATAGATACAGAATAAAAATTGTATTGTCAAAAAAACTGGTAACAAAGCAGCTATGTAGATTCATGTACTACTACATGGTAATGTGTAATGTGCTAGTATATTAAAATGACAGAAATTATTAATATACTAGTAGGTACTTGAAATAAGTACACACTGACATGCAAATGGAAATCTAAGCCAGCTGATGGGCTGGAAGCTGAGGAAAATAATTTGCCATGCAGTGCTTTGCCACTAAATTTTTGTAAGATTAATTTTAAGCATTTTCCAAGTATTTCAGTCTTTTCCAAATATTTATATGCTGTATTTACTTTTCTATATTTTTTTCCGTAGTAGAATTAATTTTCTTCATAGCAGCTTGTAGGGTGCTATGTTTTGGATTTGTGAGCAAAATAATGTTAATAACACACTAATGTTCGTAAAGAAGTTTTACTTTACATATTAAACTATCTTTACCTTAACCCAGGAGATTTCTCACTTTCACCCTTACAGATCTCTCCCCCACTCAAGGGGGGTGAGTGAGTGAGCAGCTTTGTGGGGCGTAGCAGCCTAATAGGGTTAAAACATGACGAATTTGTAAACGCTTTGTGATATTTACTAGGCTGGTAGAACTAAATAAAGCAATATTTCAGAACAAGCTCAATATTACTTGTGTAGCCAAGACATCCACCACTGCTTCTAAGATGCAAAAAGATATCCTTTCTTACTAGTTATTATTAACAGATAAAATAACGTAGAGTTCTTGCTCACATTTGCTTTTTCCTCTGTAAAATGCAGGTATTTTAAGAATATGCATGCAAAAACTAAGCAGAACTGTCTTTGCTTTAATGCATTATATTCCACTGTCTTGTTGGAATGACTCAGTGATTTAACTGCTTTGCAGCATTCATTTGTACAAGTTGTTTTGCCTTTCTGCCTGATAAAATGTATATAACCTCCGAATAACTAGAGTATCACAAATATCTTGACCTACTGGTACTGGAAAATTGATGTGCGGGAGAATACTATAATCTTGAAAAAAAACTTCATTGTGATTATTTTTTAAAAGCATATTTTTTTCACTAGTGTTTCTTGAGTGTCTAAGCTTTGTGGTGTGGTAAATATCTGCAAATTCCAATTAACGCAAAGGGAAAAATGAAAGATTTGAAAATAGAACTCTGTTTAATTCTGTCTTCTCAGTTAGTGAGTTTCTTGTAAATTAATGGTTGGCATGTTAAGTTGGTCTTAAAATGGATTGTAGACTATTTTTATGTCATGCTAGCAGTATTATCAGTAAAGGTCTAGTACGCCTGCTGCAATATTATTCAGCGTTAAAATGTGAGCAAATACTTGCATAACTGATCTGAAGTTTGGGGTTTAGGTTTCTATCCATGCAGCAAATGCTATTGTGGTAAAAATGACAGCTTTTCCATGTTTGCAGATTTTTGTGATTGCTCTGTTCTTCTTGTCCATATGTAAATATTATGAATGCCAAGCAGGATTAACTGAGAAGTGAGTTAGAAATGAATGAAAGCCCAATTACCTGATGCCTCTATGAAGCTGAGACAATAAAATCAAACCAAATCAACAAGTAAAATGCTCAACCCTGTATTTCTCATTAATTTCATTGGTCATGCACTTTCTTTTATATCACTTTTTGGATATGCTGTTGGTGATCTTTGCTGAAGGTATAAACCACATAGAGGTTATTGATCAGTACTAGGTTTGACTGGAAACTAATACACATAAGTGACAGTGATAATTTTTCTTACAGAGGCATGCTGGAACAAAAGAAGAACACTTCTGTTGAGGTGTTCTTCAGTAGACTTTTGGCAATGTGTAACGTGTTGCCTTAGCTTCAATTCATTAGGCAGCATATAAATAAGTGCCTTGACTGTAGGCAGTCCTAGTAATTTCATAGTTTCCACTGAGTCACTTGATGCCTTTAGCATTTGGGAATATGTTTCTTAATTACGCACTAAAGTAGAAAATTTATTAATACATTTTTAAAGCTTTCTTACCTTCTAAAAAATCTGCAGCCCAGATTTTGTTATTGGTTAAAATTATATTGATTTCACTGGATAAGACAGCTTAGACAGAGTTAGTTTAAGATTTTTGAAAAAAATACAGGATTTGATCTCATTGTTGTTAGTCTCCTAATGTAAATCTCTTATCTGTCCATGATCGGGTACCTGTAATGTTCTCACTTTTGTATCAGACGGTTTATTACCAACTCCAGGCACAGTATGAGCAGACATCTGCATGCACTGAACTCTGCTTGCCGATTTAAAGCAACTGCCTGCTAGGCAAAAGAAAGTTATCAAGCTGAAAAATGCAGAAGCCTGATGAAGATTTTGGTTGCCTTCTTATCTCCTGCCTTTCTTTCTACAATTTCCAACATCTCTCTCAGAATTTTCCGTCAGGCACCTACAGTGAGATGGATTGATTTTAAGTGACCTTATATGTCATCCTTGCAACCATTATCATTAAGGGCACCATTCTCTGAATCAGGCTGTGACAGATGTTAAGAGCTGATACATGTCTGGGTAGACCTATCTAAGCAAACTGTTGGTCCCCATCTCTTCTAGGAAACTGCAAGTCACACAGAAATGATCGTAGAATGATTCTAGACTACAGCCTCCTAGCTGGGAAAGATGACATAAGGTGCTTTGATGCTTACTTATTCATACCTTTCATTCTCATGGCTGCCTCTAGGAGCTTAAAAGCTGTACTCATTGATACAGAACCTGCTTGACTTAAATAGAAATGAGAAGAAATAATACAGGCCATACAGGGGAAACGTAAGATAGGAAGTCTATTGCTACAGTATTCTTTTTAGTTGACATCAGAATGTTTCTAGACAAAAGTGAATTATTTAACTGGATACTTCTACTCATGGTTAATAGGTCACTGCCTGAAAGGGCAATTTCTTAGATGAGATGCTCCTCAGAGACTGAAGTCCAGATCACCATTTCAGATTAGAGCTGCGGGGAGCTTGTCAGCAGACCTTCTTGGGAGGAGACCTTCAGCCAATACCTTCCCTTTAATGGAAGCACCCATCAGTTCTTAACTGTTGGATAGCATGTACCCAGTCCATGGTGTTCACATTAGTTTTTCTCACATTGTTTCTCACATTGAGAAAACTGCTTTTCAGCCTTGTATTTATCTTCATGAATCTCCCATCTTTCCTTTAGTTTAACAGGAAGCTTTTTCTTTCTTCTTCCCCCCCCCCCTTGTGTGTGTGTGTGTTTTAGCTCTTCCATGCTGTTGCAACTCAGAGCTTCAGTTCCTGAGTCCTCAGAAGCATAGCTGCAGCTACACTGGGGTGTTTTTGCCACTCTTCTGCATACAGGGACACTGGGATGGAAGGGACACTTGTTTCTGTGCTGCTACAGCCCTTATCCTTGTCTTGCTGACAAAAAAAAAAGAAAAAAATCTTCTTTTCACCTAACATGGTGGAGATTCATGCTAATGAAACTTCATGTGAAAAGCAGTTTGTTGTGGTTTAAGGCCCTCATGCAGTTCTGCTCACTCGCTCCCCCCCTCTTTCTTCCCCAGTCCCGGAGAATAGGGAGGAGAATCAAAAGAATGCAACTCCCACAGGTTGAGATAAGAACAGTTTAGTAACTAAAGTATAACACAAA
>JASSUY010028066.1:20366-32094 GCA_032466535.1 Forpus xanthops | reverse complement strand
GCTGCCCCATCCCCAGCAGTGTACAAGGCCAATTTGGATACAGGGCTTGGAGCAAGCTGCTGCAATGGAAGGTGTCCCTATCTGTGGCAGGGGGTTGGACCTGAAGGAGCTTAAAGGCCTCTTCTGTGATTCTATGATTCCGTCCTCCCACCTTCACCTTCTAGAGAGGTGAAAATCTCTGCGACTTCATGCAGCCCTCAGAGGAATAGCAGAATGCAGAGGAAGACCACCTCACACATTGGGAACCCAGTAGTAGTCCCAAATAACGGGGGGGGAAAGAATTATAAAGGACTGCCCCTGGTTCTCTAGTCCATCCTGTGCTGAGCCAGGAGCAGCAGTACTTAGAGCTTTCTGATAGGAACTGGTCTGACCTAAGTTTGCAGCAGTGGAGATGCAGCGCTTCTTCAGCTGCCTCTTCCTGCAAAAAGGAATTTCTCCCTAAAGCCTGACCCCAGGGGCCCTGGTGGCTTCTCGACCTATAGAATTAAACTCAGAGAGTACTTTTTTCACTTTCTCTCTGCAGTACTCCTCTGGGCACTTGAAGAACATCTTATCTCTTACTGGAAGCAGGGTAAACCCAAGCTCCTTCAGCTTCCTCTTGGAGGCCAGGTCATCCAGACCTCCGACCAAATACTGTTCTTCTCCACAAGCCTTCCAGCACCTTTCCAGAGCCCAGTTGTCCCATCTGGGAACACGTCTCACAGAGAAGCTGCGTCTGCCCCATCCCTGGCATTGCTCAAGGCTTGGAGCAACCTTGTCTTGTGTAAGTTGTCCCTGCCCACAGAAGACTGTTGAAACTGAGTGAGCTTTAAGGCACCTTCCAGCACAAACCATTCTATTACCCAAATCCTCATTGAACAATGCTCAAAGATAAATTAAAACCATTATCCCTGCCAGGAGGGAAGGGGAAAGGGACTGGATGCAGTGAGAGCAAGTTGCAGGTCATGTACCACCTTGCCTTCATCCCACCAGGCGCAATGCAGCCTCTGTATCTCCTCTTGCCACTGCACCATCTGCCAAGTTGGGCTGGAGATCTGAGCACCTCTTGGCATGAGGCTGACTCACAAATGGTTCTTTGTGGTGATTTTTTGCTTTAGTCAGCAGCAACATAGTTTTAGACACTGCTTCTACAGAATCTGAGCATGCCAGGAGATGCTGATTTTTGGAACAGGCCACCTGCACTGGATTTGCTAGCAGCAGGGCTAGTGAGGAGTTTAGCTTGAAACCTGGCCAAGGTAGAGAGAGCTTCCTCCTACCATCCCCTGTCATGCTGCAAAGTATCTACTGCTCCTGGTGTCTGTGCTGAGATATGGGGCAGCTCTAACAGGGTAGAGCCTGCACTAAGTAAGAAGTCAAGAGCTGAGTGCCAGCATCTCCAGGACCTGCCCAAGCCAACCGAGTCATAGGCTTATATGCCATGGGCAGGGACACCTTCCACAAGATGAGGTTGCTCCAAGCGCCTTCCAACCTGGCCTCGAGCACAGCCAGGGATGGGGCAGCCACAGCTTCTCTGGGCACCCTGTTCCCCACAGTAAAGGGCCATTGCACAGCATGGACACGGCCTTTGGAGACAGCAGAGGTCAACTCGGTGGACTTCAGCCCTCCTTTCACCCCAGGTAGGCAGTGAAACCCATGGCCCCACAGGTTCCAACATCAGGAATACCCTGGGGTGTCTGTTGACAGGGACAGAGGAGAATTCTGGAGTATTGCACAGTCACTGGGAAATGAAACCAAGCACTGTGAGGAAAGGGCAATTCTGCAGCTGTATCATACACAGGACACTTCTACTTTTGTTCTTTGCAACACAATGGTTGTCATCCATCACTGTAAATGCTGAATGGTGCCTTCCTAAAAGCAACGTCAACCAGATAAAAGCTGTAAGTTACAGGGTCTTTCAAGGAAAGCACTTAATTTCTTCACCAAAGACCACCTCAGCAGCTCACAAGACTCCTGATAGTAAATGCTGCTTTCCTTGAGCATCATTTCCCCCAGAGAGAGTAGAAAGCCATGGCTTGGTAAGCTAAACAAGACTGAGGAATGTGCATGTAAACACAGTTGTGTGCTTGCGGTGTGAGGACAGTCAGTGCTCATCCAACCAGAGAAGGGGTTTTCCCAGCCAGAACATCTGCAAGAAAGCAAATCTTTCTGCTTTCTGTGGGAAACTGTAGAAGAGTGAGATGTGTTTGCGGAGGAGGTGGACCGAGGAGCCCCGAGGCAAACAGGCATATCACACCTAGCACATCTGCAGGGACACAGCACTGCCTTCAGATCCCTCTGGACAGGCACAGAATAGCCACCACTGGGGCTAGAAGAGTCCAAGGGGACTGGGAAGAATCTGGGAAGCATGGGACCAAGAGCCGGGGGAAAAGGAGGCCAAATGTTTGGAGTCTTGCACTCGGTAGAGCGAAACGTGGACCACAGGGAGAGTGTCTGAGTGTGCCTGATTGCTAGCAATACTTTGTCTCTCCCTTTCTATCCCAGACAAGGGAAGAATTTTCATGCTTATGGGTTTAGTGCATCCCTTGGGCTGCATGTCAATGTCCTAAATTCATTAAAAGCTCCAAAATCATCTCTTCTTTGATACTGCCCTTTCCTGATCCTCACCCCATGGTTGTCCCTGCCATCTGCTCCCAAGCAGAGCTAATGGAGCTCCCAGATCTTCATTAGTCCCTTCCAAGCCCCATCCCTTCAGTCTGAATTGGCTGTGCCACCTCACCTCAACCTCCTACAGACCCAGCTCTGTTTTGCCATGCAGACATGCTGTTTTGCAGTTGAGGCAAGGAAGGAGGGCAGGTTGTCCCCAACTTCCTGTCCAGAGGGCATACCTTGGGGAGCAGAGAAAACCTTACCTAGAGGTACAGCTAAGCAGGAACACAGGAAGGAGAAGTAGGGAGTGCCACAGAAATGTCACTGAGCCTCTCACCACTGCCTACAGGTCCATTGGGAGGGATGGGCAATGGGGACAGTACTTTCCAGAGACTTCTGGCAGGAGGACAAGTCTCCTATCTGCTTGTCCTTCTGGTTTCCCTTTAATCTCCAGTTTTTACTGCTACTGTGCATTAAGAGAAGATGGATGCATCTGAGGACAGAGAGGATGGGTCCTCCCTCCCTTTACAAAGGGCACTTTTAGCCCTGGGATCTGGTCAAGGGTGCACCTGGCTTATGGCTGAGCCTACACGTCAATGAGCCGTAGTACCTGAAACCTGTAAAAGCACAGAGCTGAGCCCTGCATGGGCACAAGGTTCCCCATATCAGATAACTTCTGGGCTCAGTCTGACCCTGGGATTCAGGCCAAGAAGAGCACCCTGGTCCCATGCCTTACTCCTGGGGATCAGACCATGGAAGGGTTCAGCTGCAGGGATGGCACCAGCTCATTCTCGGAGTCCCACAGCCTGACCAAGGGTCCTGGCATCTTCCCACAAGACAAATCTCAGCAGAAAGTGTCCAGACAAGCAGCACTGGTGATGACAAGCTGGGAATGAGAGGGGAGCAAGCAGGGACCTGAGGACGATTGATGCCAAACCTGGATTCTCTCCATCACCCACATACATTACTGTTCAGGCAAGAGCAAACACTTGCAACGGGATGAGATTAAATGGGCTATTCATCACCTGGCTTCCCACCCTTCCTGCTGTCCATGTGTCCCATCTCCTCGCAAAAACCCAGACATGTCCCTGAGACCTTGGCAGCTAGGTCCAGCAGTGACGCTGAGAGCTGTGCCAATAGGAATCAGCCTCTTGCCTTGACACCAAGTAGGGGAGACCACCAGCATGGGGGACAGCCAGCCCTTGCATTGCCAAACATGCCCAGGGCATGTCCACAGCTCCTATGGACTCCTCTGCGCCAGACAGCAATATGAAGAAGCCATCAGGGCTGCAGGAGAAGAATAGTTTTAGCCCCTGCCGGGCTGCTTGCCTTGTCTGCAGCTGCATGGGGGGCTCCAGGAGCCACAAACACAACACACGAGGGATGCTGCTGACAGAAAACCCCCCATACACCATGTCTTTGGAGGCAAGGGTCAAAACCAGCTCCAGCAAAGCCCCTGCAAGGGGTATTTTGTTTCTCTTGCTACAGAGAAGCAGGCGGCTGTTTTACTATGGTCCTTGAATGGGTGGGAATGCCCATGGAGACCCTGAGACTGCAGCACATTGTGCCTGCAGTGACTTGTGCCCCTTGAATGCAGCTTGGGGATCATCCAAGACAGGGGCCTACAAGAAATCTGGAGGGAGGATTTTCACAAGGACATGCAGGGACAGGACAAAGAGAACGGCTTTAAACTGAAAGAGGGGAGATTTACATTAGAAAGTAAGAACATCTTTATGGTGAGGTGCTGGCACAGGGTGCCTACAGAGCCTGTGGCTGCCCCATCCCTGCACTGTTCAAGGCCAGGTTGGACAGAGCTTGGAGCAACCTGCTCTAGTGGAAGGTGTCCCTGCCTGTGACAGGGGATTGGAACTGGATGAGCTTTAAGGTCCCTTTCAACCCAAACCATTCTGTGACTCTGTGGCAGGGAAAAAAGAAGCGCTTTCAAGATCCTTGCAGCCAGAGAACAACCCAAAGTGTACCCAGTATTCTTAAATAGGTGCAGCCTTTTCTTTCTTTCCGGGTTTTGTGCACAGTCACCAGGAGAGCAGCTCTTTGTTCAGCTCCCCAGGGAAGCTTTCCAGTTATAATTATTTATAACTGCACAACATGTGAAATACAGGTCCTGGTCATGGATAAAGGACTGCAGGGATTGCTCCAGAACACCAAAGTGATTCCTGCACCCCAGACCCTCTGAGGGCATGTCTGGATTGTACTGCAGCAGATCCTGATGCTGCCCCAACAGTCCCTGAGGGTGCAGTTTGGGTAGGTAAAGAGTAGGAAAAACACAGCTGGGAGAGAAAAACAGGAGGGCTTGGAATCCTTTATACTGAAATTAGCTCTTGGCTGGGTTTTTGACATGGCAGTGGCAGGCTGCTTTCTCTAAGGAAAGTGGCTGCTTCCCCTTGAAGAGATTGTTGACATTTGTATTCTAAAACCTCACTCTGTAGTTTATGAAACACTGAACCCTGCTGGCTCTGACAGATTTCCAAGAATGGGGCTCTGAAAAAGGGAAAACTGCTGCAGGGCTGGGGGAGGGACAAGCAGGCAGGACCTGGCCCAGGACATCAATCACAGGTAAGGGCAGCCTGCTGCTGGAGCTGGGACCTGGATCACCATTCCCTAGAGAGCCACGGAAAGCAAGGACCTGGCTGGGATCTGCGCTGAACGGCATCATTGCTGTGAGGAGAGCACATTTTCTGATCCCAGAGGAGATGGGAACAGGCATGCTATCACAGGCAGGATGTCCAAGTGACCCCACAAACTGATGGAAATTGATAAACCTGCTTCCAGCGTCCCAGAGAAGGGTGCAAGCCCCTTTTCTCTCAGCTTCCCAAGGAACTGGGCCAGGACACAGTGCTCCTTGTCAGGTTATCCTCCATCCAAGGGTGAACCTGGTCTTCCCCAGGCTAAGCCCCTCCTGCAGCCCCAGGGACCCACACCAGCAGCAGCAGCTCAGCCGTGATGCAAATCCATATAGAGCATCCCCCTTTCCCCAACCATTGCTCCTCACAGGTCACTGAGCGAGCAGCAGGAAGGCTTTTGCCCCAACAAGTACCAGTTATCCTCCTTTCCCACTCATGCTGTTTATCTTGGCCTCTTCCCATACCAGCGTTCTTCCTCTTCCTACTCTGGATTTATTGCTGGAGCTGTCACTGTAGTTAATGAGCTGGGACAGAGCTGGTGCTCTGGGAAAGTCGCAATAGAGACAGCTGAGCCCAAGGTGTTGCATGTGCACAGATACCAGGGAGGAGAGTCCCAGAGCACATGGAAAAGAAGCCCCGGGCAGCAGCCAAGCGAGCAGCAGACCAGGGGTGGAAAAGGAACAGGGTTACACTTGCATTCCACAAGTGTCAGCAGAAGGTATCTTGTGCCTGGACATCCTCTGGCTTGGACAGCCCAGCCAATGCGCCGACAGCCTTCAGGAAGGCTTGCCTCATGGCCAGTCTGTGCCCTAGCTTGCTGGTTGGTACCAAAACCAGGCCAGGGCAGTGAAAATGATGAACGATGACAGTCACGTATGACACCGTGGTCTCTGGGAGGACAGCTTGGAGCTTGGCTGTTGGCCATGCAGATCCCTCTCATACGCATTCAGCCCATGATTCAGCTGAATGGAGCAGCTTCAGTCAAACATCACATGGATCATGCAGAAAGGCAGAGCCCAAGTGGACATGCAGCCACATTGGGGCAGCAAGGCTGAAGTCCAGGAGAAACAAGGCTTGGGAAGAACATAGACAAGGATTCCAAGCACATCAGTGATGAGGGGCAGGAGCCCCCCATCCATGCATGTGCCTAAGAGAAGGTGTCTTCTGCTTCCATTTCCCCAAAAGCTCTTTTTCCTTCCCTATACCCCAGATACTAGCAAGCACTGAACTGCTTGGGCAATCCACACCGTGACTCAGTTTCCCTTCATTACAAAGACGAAAAGCCTTCTTTTCCTCCATGTCCCATGCCTCTGTGGGAGCTGAGAGCTCAGCCCAGCAGTTCTGCCAGTGGGATTGAAATGTTTTAGGATGGATGGTGCAACACTGGCACGCTCCCTCCTACCCCATCTCCGCAATATGGTGCCTTGCTGATCTTCTCTGTCAGCGTGGATAAGCAGCACAGAGCAGAGCACCTGCCACGAAAAGATGATAAGGTATTCCCAGGAAAGACTTGCAGCCCAGCTGCTCTAGAATATGCCCTTCACCCCTAATAGAGCCCCTTTTCCTTCTCCTTGCACCCTGGCACTGGCTCCTTTGCCATATAACATCACAGTCAGCGCTGCCCTGCACACCCCGCGCTGGCCTTTGGGCTCAAACACAAAGCAGGTCAACCACCAACTGGCTTTTCTTTTTATTTAACAAAACCACAGCACAGTGAAAAAGAGGGAGAAGCAGCAAATACCTGTGGCACGAACACTGCTTGTTCGCACCAGGCAGGATGTTAGCATGGTGGCAGGCTGGAGGACCAAGGAGGAGGGCAATATCCCTGCAGAGAGCAGGGGCTGAGGACATCACTGCTACCGCTCTGCCACCACCATGTTACTGGCTCTGTTTTTACCCATGCAGGGAGGGCAAGAGGGCAAACAGTGCAGGGAAGTCAGGGCATGAGAGAGGACATGCAGAGACCATGGTATCCCCTAGGGCAACTTTCTTGTGCCACAATGCATGGCCAGTGAGGAACATCCCCCTCCCACCCCTCCATCCCCACACTGTCCCATCCTGGCAGCTCTTTCCAGGGATGCAGAAGGACTCGGACTTGGGATTGACCACGGAAACCAAAGGGATCAGACTAGGGCTGAAGGTCCCAGCTGCTGTGCTGAAGAGAAGACTGAGACACCCCAAACTCATCTTGCAGAACAGTCCATGAAACAACTTCCAGTCTGTGAAGCTGGTGGAGCCTCTGGTCCAGCAGCTCATGGCTCGGCCTTACACAGTTTGTTGGGTCACACTGAAGATGATAGAGGGAAAAGGAGAGAGTAGGCAGCGCTCTGCTGAGAGCTGAAGAGGGTTGGCTTGTGGCTGGACATGGAAGCAGGTTGGTTCCATTAGCTTCATATTCACAGCTGGAAGCCAGCCTCACTCCAGGTGCTGGGGCTGGCCACGGGCTTCTTCAGAGCCTATTTACTTTGGTGTTTGGCCTGGGAAAGTTAAAAACCCATCAGTGACAAGTGTGATCCTTGGGGCAGAAGCCTCCCCAGAGTTTCTTCTGCATGGACAGTGTGGTCAACAAGGGATGGATGACCTCCTGTGGCCAAGCCATGGAGATGGGGACCTGTCAGGGCTTGCAAAGCACCCACTGAACTTATCGCAAACCTGTGGCTGTATTTACTTGGGGTGTAAGAGGGACTGTGAGAAGCCAAGCTGGTCCCAAGAGGAGGGATGGAAACAAAGTGCCCATGCCTCAGTAGAGCATCTGCCAGCTCTTCCCAGCAGCACAGCCACACTGGGAAAAACCTGTTTGGTGATGGATAAACACACCTCCCATGAACACCCCCATTCCCAGCTAAGAACAGGGATGGTTTTTACCTTCCTGGCAAAGCTGGCATCCAGCATCTCTTGGAGACGAAGCACCCATGGGGCTTGGGGTGGGGCACAGAGGCGCTTGCCCTTTGTGGTGATGAATCTGATGGGTCCATGGGAAAAAAGACCAAGATGAGGTGAGCAGGACCCCTCGAGGATGCTCAAGCACAGCTCAAGCTCTCACCCACTGCCTCCCTCATTGCCCTCCTCCATCCCTACCTAAAGATGACTTTCTTCCCTATCTTCTCTCCCATGTTTTTCCCCCCAGGCAGGTCTGCCCTGGCTGAGACTTTAATCTCCAAGGTCTCTTCCCTATTGCCTCAACCCCAAAACCAGCTCAATAGACCTCCTCCTCCAACACTGCTTTGCTTCCCTCCCTGCCTCCCTGCAGGATCCATCCCTTGGTCATCACCAAGGAGCTCTTGGTGATCCCCCCTCGGGCTGTGTCCCTCATCCATCACCACCATGGGGCTGTTGTCTCTTACACAGCAGCCGGGATATCGCAGCCATCCTGCAAGAGCTGAAGCCGGTAATTTTTCACTATCCGCCGCGGGATGGGAGTATTCTTCGTCCCTAGGCAGCAGTCGAGGATGCTGTTCCCACCGTGCACTGGAGGAGGAACACACCAATGCAGGTTGTTTGGATGCACTTTCATCCTGCCACCCAGGAGGGTGAAAGTGCAGTGAGGCAGGATGGTGCCCTATGCACACGCAGGCATGAGCTTTATTGCTCCCACATCCCTTTGCCTCTTTCCAGCAGAAAGCAGAGGAGATGGGAAACAGCAGGTTTGTAGAAGACAGCGCTTCTATATGCCTGCACCCCTTCCATAGCACCAGCAACAAGCAAGGCAGCGCAGGGGGCTTTATCTGTCTAAAGGATGCTGCAATATAGACACCAGCAACCCCATCATCAGCCCATCCAGCGATGGATGGGTCCTGTGACATCCGAGGGACTCAGCAGCCTGCATTTCACTGTGGGGTAGGGAGCCTCAGTCAGCCACCAAGCAAATGCTGTATTCACTGTTAATGCCCACTGGGGCTGACAGAGCCCAGGGATGCTTGTGGCCTTTTACAGCAAGGTGTGGTATAACACCACACGCTACCTGGACTCCCCAGCTCCCCACACCAGAGGCCTGGTATTATCCACCCAGACATCTGTCACCTGTGCAAATGCCATATCCCACAGCAGCAGCTCCTCAAACATGAATTATGCACTAATACACATCTTCCCTTCTGCTCCCAAGCTCTGCTGCTTGTCCCCAGCCTGCCCCATTGCCGAAGGATGCTCCCTTTGGTAAGCTGGGATAGGGCAGAGTGAGGCAGGATTGCTCCACAGCCTTTCCCAAGCACAGCTTTCCATACACAGCACACTGCAGACCGTTGCCTGGACTTTGGGCAGGATAGACAGGTTACAACAGAGGCTGCAGAGGGCCGAGGCAGAGCCCCAAGCATGGATCCCTATGAGTCCCCTGGAAATGCAAAAGAGAGCAAGAAAACAGATCCTCTCCCTTCGGTGGGTCAGGCAGACTGAGAAGTTCCCTCTTACCATCCAAGATACATCCCAGCACCAGGAGACTGAGGCAGAGAAGCTGCAGCTTCTGCATTTTGCTGCTGAGTCTGGCAGTGGATGGGCTGGAGGCAATGGTGAGGTCCAGGCAGGAGAGGTGAGCTCTGCTCTGCTGCTGATTGCTCTCTGCTGCCTATTTATCCTTCCAGCCCAGTGGCTTTCACTTTCCACTGGAGAAGAGGGGTGGGAAGTTGCAACAAGTCTTGCCACAGCCTGGATTTTAATCTAAGAGCAGTTCCCGAATATCCCATCTGCTTTCCCTGAAGCCAGCTGCTCTGTGGTCCCAGAGCCAAACACCCTCACAACCAGCAGACAGGCCACAGGGACTGCAGCTCCAGAGTCCCTTTGCCCTATGAAAGTACCCTAGAGTTCTGTGCCAGCACATGAGGTGTCTCATCCCATTCAGTTCCCAGTCCCAGATGTGTCTGGGACATTCCCATTAGATATCGCACAGGCTCAACCCGCTGATGATGTGGGAAGAATTTGCCTCAACCCCAATTTTGGGGTACTTATCAGTACTGGGGTGATGTCTGCTCACACTGCATCCGGTTCCGGGAGCCTGCCTGGCTCCCTCTGCCCTCTCCAGTGCCTGGCAGGGGAGGCACATCCAAAGCTGATGCATGGAGGAGAGCCCATCCATCATTCTCTGCTCCAGGACTGCAATCTCACATGCCAAAAGACAACCTGGTTTCCAGGTGACCTCGCAGTCGGGCTTATGGCCAAAGGCAGCCACAGAGCTCCCTGGAAACAGGTTTTCACAGCACAAGAGCAGAAATCGCCCACAGAGGCTGTGAGCACAGCAGCTCACATGGGCACCGCAGGGAGTGAACATCAGTGTTCCCACTGCAAACCTTACCAGGAGAGCAGGGATGGGGCTGTTTATCCAGGGGATGGTGACTCATAGCCTGCCAGTGCCACCTGCGGTGATGTTCCTTAACCAGCCTGCTTCAGCCCTGATATGTATCATTGGGGGATGCTGAGAGTAGTGGGGTTGTGCAGCCCGGAGAAGGAAAGGTGAAGAGGATCTCACTGCTTTCAGGAGCTGCCTCAAAGGGATTTGTAGAGATGACAGAGGCAGGCTTTTCCTGGAGGGGTTCAGGGACAGCACCAGTTGCACCCATAGAAATTCCCATTGGTAATAGGAAAAATGTTTCCCCACAAGGGATAAGAATTCCTAGAGCAGCATCTGCATCCTCCTTGCTCCAGCTTTGGCCTGTCCTGGCATCTCTGCAGGACGCACTGCACAGCCCTTTCACAGTGACAAATATCTACCTTGGGACAGGACACAGGGCTGGGACTTGGGGACCTCAGTGGGGAACTCTGCTCCTCTCAGGCAGCAGCAGCTCTGCCCCTTCCCCACTGCACAGTAAGAAGCAAGAGGAGATTCTTACTCTTTGGCCTTACCCAGGGGCTGGTACCGCTGGTCACAGCCATCCACCCCTGCACTGACACCAGCCTCGTGCAGGGGATGGTCTCATTCATCAGGAAAGCATCACCTCCGGCTGTTCCTGTGCCCTGGCAAGCCGGGGCTGTGCCGCAGGGGTTAGGCAGAATGAGCTGCACAAACAGGATGTGCCAGATTAACTTCAATCAGCACCTGCATTCTTAGAGCACTCACAAGCTATTAGAGAGAAATCTTGGCTGGCAGAAGGGGAATTTAGGTGGAGGAGGATTAGCATCACTCATCAACCC
Source organism: Forpus xanthops (assembly GCA_032466535.1). Lineage (NCBI taxonomy): Eukaryota > Metazoa > Chordata > Aves > Psittaciformes > Psittacidae > Forpus > Forpus xanthops. The sequence goes on along the minus strand of JASSUY010028066.1, from coordinate 20,749 downwards.
CGGTCCTCCTGTGGGTTTGAGGATGCAGGGTAGCGCAGGGTCTGGTCTGCATTCGATCTCCCCATGGTGCTACTGAAGCTATGCCATAGCAGAGGGAATCACAGCTCCTGGCTGCTGGTGGCCAGACCTCTAGGAGCAACCTGCCCTAACTCAGAGCCCACTCCTCCCCAGTGGCAAAGAGGGAGCCCTGACCCACTGGCAATGGGTGCTGGGGTGGCTGCCCATCAGCAGACCACCACCTCCTCCGTGTCGGTGGGTTTGGCAGCTACCAGAGCATGCCCAATGGCTGGGAAGGGCTGCTGGGGGTCTGTTGTGTGGGGTACTGGTCCCCAGCCACTTTCCTGGCACCCGGGGCTCCCATCCGCTCCTGATTCCCATCTGAC
>JASSUY010028065.1:0-64860 GCA_032466535.1 Forpus xanthops | reverse complement strand
TCCTTCCCCTTTCCCCTTTCCCCTTTCCCCTTTCCCCTTTCCCCTTTCCCCTTTCCCCTTTCCCCTTTCCCCTTTCTCCTTTCCTGTCCATCTAAATTCAACTGCTGGGATAAATTCAACAGTTCAGTGTCTAGGAACGTCAGACATATAAGCTGAAGAATGAGAAAAAGGAAGCAAAAACAAAAAAAAAGGAAAGACAAAATGTATTTTAGCAATGCCAGATGAATCTATGATCTGCAGAAGGAAGTAAGAAGAAATTCTCCTAGTAAGAACAGCCACTGGCAACTGGTGTAATCACAAAAAGAAATAAGGCCACCTAAATAGCCTCACCCTAAGCCTGTCTTAGGTCTCCATTTACTCTGTCTACCAATATGAGACAAGTGCAGGGGATGCAATTTGTTTTCTTTTTGAGTCTAAAGGAACACAGCTTTGATGTAGCATCAGGAGAGTTTGGGGCACCTCATTTCATCTCTGCAAGGACTGCATGTCCCCACTTGTAGGTAATATCCTCTTGCAGGCAAATCCATGAATTGCTGCATTTCTGTTTGTGTGTGCAAGATGAAACTTCAGGTTTTGTCCCTTAATATGCTCAAGCCCTGCTACATACAATTACACCATCCAGTCTGAAAATTCCCTTAAAATTAATATTACTTTTTGCAATATACTCTCAAAAACTGTAGTGCGTGGTTTTCTTTTGTGTAGCAGAGAAGGTGGCACAGGCCCAGCCAAAATCCTTTCTGTCCCTTTTTATTGACTTTTTCACTTTTTTTTTTTGCTTTGACATAAGAGATTAAAAATATTTTCCTGTATGTCAGTTGTAGAGCTGTGTAATAAGCAATGAGCCATGAATCTAATGTTCCTACTCATGCCAGCGGAAAGGTTTTTTATCTTGTCCCTTGCTAACATACAGTTTCCTGGTAACAGCTAAATACATTTCTTGTCACGTAAGTTATGTTCCCCAGGAGCAGTGGTGCTAAACCAAAGCATGTTGTTGAAGATCAGCTACTTTATCAGCTGTTGTATTTATGTTTAAAGGCAATGAGCTGTGTTTTTTATTGTTCACATCCAGCCCCAACAATATGGAGTGTATTTAACAAGCAGGTGGGCCAGGTAAGGAGGAGCTGCTGTTTGATTTCCCTTTGCTCCACACACTGGTGATACGATGTACTGTGTTACCTCTCCCCTGGGTTACAGGTGAGTGAGGAATAACCTGGCCACTACTCCCTCCTCAACACAGGCAAACAAAACCATATGCAAACCAGCTTCCTCCTGTATATTGCCTCTGCAGGGCGAGCTTCACAGGAGCAGTGCTGGTTCACTAAATGAAGCACAACAAAACTACCAATATCCTGCACTGACAGCCACACAAAATGCAGTGATATGAGCCAAAAGCAACCCAGTTTCCTTCTAGGCAAATGCAGGGGTTAAATGACTGAATGTGTTCTTCTATTTTGCCCCTCTTTAACTTTCTGCTGTTTTTTGCAAACTTCTGTCTCTTAGGAAAAAGGTTCTGCTTCATGCGGTAGTGTCTGCAACAACATAACAGGGCAGACCCATTAACTACAGGCATATTAGCTAATGTACGTATTAGTATCTAATAGTAATATCTGAGATACACTTTCCTCCCTTTTCTATTCAGTTCAATAAAATTTAATTTACAGTTCATGAAAAAAATAGGAGAGGCAAATTCCTGCCACATTCAGTGCTTTACCACTATAAATTTTCTATGCAGTAGTGGCGCTAGTAGTTGAACTAGAACAGTGAATGCATGAGAATTGCTTTCATGCCCCCGTGAGCAATAGTCCCTCTGAGCACACAAGGGTGGGTAGTGTTAACTCTTCTATAAAACAAACAAGGCTGAACTCTGCCTTTGTTGTTTGCTTGTTTGAGGAAGAAATGGTCTTGTGACTGTCAGACACTGAATGTTCCAGGTACCATTTGCAGGTAAATAAAAGGCTTTACCTTGGCATTTAAAAGTAAATCGAAAATTTTCATTTTTCCAGCCACTGTGGTAAAAAAAAAAAAAAAAAAAAACCACAAACAAAAAAAGCCATTAACCAGGGTTTTAGTCTGACATTGAGATTCTGGACCAGGTTGGGCTACAGTATTCTAACAGTTGCCTACAGATGAATAGAGAACTCCGGCCTCTCAGTAGCAGCTGACTAAATAAAAAAAAAAATAAAGAAGATATTTGATTCTTTGGTTGCTCCATGCTGTAATTAATTAGCAAGGATTCCCCACCTCTGCAGGATAATACAGCCGGTGTGGCACATACACCATGCTGCACATCTGGGCCCAGAGCGTTGGTGATGTTTTCTTGGCAAGTTCCAGGTAATTTCTGTGTCTCTGTCCCTTTCTCACAGGACATTGTCAAAGACCCCAAGTTTATTCTTGGAGGAGCCACAAGAACAGACATTTGCCAAGGGGATCTCGGTGAGTGATTCGCCCTGGGTGGATGCATTCATGCCTGCACCCCATGAGCAGCAACAGGAATATCTTTATGCATTGAGGGGATGTTGTCCCTTCTGAACTGGTGGGAGCAGTGAAGATGGAGGTGAGTCATGCTCGCCTTGCCTGCATCCATCTTTTTGGTAGCACCCTCCCACCCATGCCACCGATCATCCTGGTGCAGTGGAATTCAAGATCAGGAAGGATCTCCATGTGAGGGTACTGTGAGCCTAAAGGAGCCTTCTGTCTACCAGTGTCTCCAATCTGCAGCAGTCTGCCCTGGTCAGACAGGGATGCACTTCCTGGGGACACATGGGCTCTATTTTGGATTTCAAGAGGGGTGGAAGCTAACTTCCATAACATCTCCTCTATACCCTAAACTACCTTTTCTCCTCTTGAAGGGTAGAAAATGAGGAATTTTTTACCCTTTTTCAATTCACAGGTGACTGCTGGCTATTAGCAGCCATAGCTTCTCTCACACTGAATGAAAAAACACTAGCAAGAGTGGTGCCACTGGATCAAAACTTTGGGCCAGATTATGCTGGAATATTTCACTTCCAGGTAAAATAAACACGTCACATAAGATGACGCAGCATGAGCACGTTTCTGTCATTATATTCCATGGTCTATTTTGCAGTGGGGTTGCCAGTTATTGCAGAGGAGGAACTGAAAAAACATGGATTGCTCAGTTTATGCTGTTCGTGTTTTGAGAAACAGCCTAGTGGGCTATGTCAATCTCCCACATGCATGCCATTTCTGCTGTGTGGAGAGATGTATGGCTTTAGGATTGTCACATTTTCCTTGGCACACAAACTTCACTTAGGATGTAAGGGATTGTAGTGGGATATGTAATACACGTGTGTCTCAAAGGTGACTTGAATCATGTGGTGACCGTTTGTCTAGCTGCATAAGTAGCATTATCCAGACAAGGAGCTACAGTACAGCTCTGCACTTTCAGTCCTAGTCTTTTCTTATGATATATTATCCTTCCTTCAGAACAGCCTAGTATGTTATAGTAGGAATGCATGGTTTACATAAGACTTCCAATCAAGACTGTGACTTATAACTGGAAGTACTGGGACACCAGAGTCCTGCACTCAGGAAATGACATGCTGTGAGCAAACTCATACCCCATACTTTCTAAACAGTTTTGGCAGCACAACGAGTGGCTGGATGTCGTGATTGATGACAGATTACCCACCTTCAATGGCCGGTTGGTTTTCTTGCACTCAGCAGAACGCAGTGAATTTTGGAGTGCCTTACTAGAGAAAGCCTATGCCAAGTAAGTCATTGTAGATGCATAAATTCTCTCTTTGTACATAGCACAATGTGTACATATGTGCGTACTTTATTCACAACTCCAGTGAACAGCTTCTATCCAGTATATTTGGTGGCAGTGTTTTTTTGCATTTGCTGTTGCCCTGAGCTGTAGAGCAAGAGATCACAAGATCTCTTGTGGGCTGGTCCAGCTTCCAGCACATCATTAGATAAACCCCTAGCTGATAGCAACAGAGTTGCATCAAAGCCTGAATTCTGACATTTGTGTCTTTGCTCAAACCTCAGTTGAGGTTCTGCCTTTCTAAATTATTTGACAGGTAACAAGCCACTGACACACAGTGGTGTTCAGTCCTTGCCAACCTGACAACTGGCACTAAAGAAAGAAAAACCCCAGGCTTTACAGATATGGAGAAATGAATGAATTAAAAATGCAATTAACAAAGAAAGCAGAATGATCCCAATACTCCTCCCATTTATCCTGGGTACATTCTGGGGTACTTTGCTTGACTTCAGTGCCATTGCTGCAGTGTTATGCCCATGCGAGAAAGCTCTCAAACATGGGTTTCTTCAAAGTTTTGAAAGCATGTTTCATGGTCAGCATGTGTTTTCCAGGCTGAACGGCAGCTACGAGGCTCTGAAAGGAGGCAGCACAATAGAAGCCATGGAGGATTTCACTGGGGGCGTAGGAGAAATGTATGAGGTTAAAAAGGCTCCTGACAATTTCTATGAAATACTAGAGAAAGCTCTGAAAAGATGCTCCATGGTGGGCTGCTCCATTGATGTAAGTAAGAAATAGGGTCTGGATTTCTCTGTTTAGCTTTGTGGTTTCAGTGTTAAAAAACTTTAATATAAGACAGTAGGTGGATATGTACTTAACTTTGCAAATAATAACTATGAACTAATTAGATATGTAGTATTAATGTAGCCCTTTGTACAATTGTTTAAAGGACAAGGAGAAGATTTTTCACTTTTCAGAGACTACAAAATCAATGGGATTTTGAGCCTTAAAGCTGCCATCACTGCTCTGTCAATATCTTTTTAGAAGAAATGAGTCCATACCACGCCTGATCTCAGCCTGAAAGCAACTTTCACCACTCCTTAGCTGACATAAAGTGTATTTGAATGGGAGTTAAGATGAGATCTGGAAACATAGATGATGTCCATACAAAATCCCAGGGGCAGAGAAGGTGTTTCAGCCTGGAACCACTTTATTCTACTTATGTGTGAACAATGCTTAAAAAAAAACTACATTAAAGAATCCTTTCCTCAAAGGCTCAAAGGGCACCATTGCACCATCACTGTGTCGAGCAGACAGCCAGATTGTCTGCTCATGCTACTGGTTAGCCACTGAGCTCACACCTGATGCTTGAAAGGGACTGACTTGCACCACTTGCAGTCTCACTCTGAAAAGAGACATTCACACCTTTTTTCTGTATTTCAGACCAGCAGTGCTGCCGAGTCAGAAGCCAAAACCCCCTTTGGCCTTATAAAGGGCCATGCTTACTCTGTGACTGGCGTTGATGAGGTACGTTCAGCAGCTCAAAGGAGAAAGATAAGGGAATGTCCCTTGACCTCAGGTGGCAGGGGGAGTTATCCTAGGGGTTAATCCAACTTCCCGTTGACCTTTCCCTCCCACAAATCCTGTAGCAGCCTGCACCTTTTGCCCAGCTGTTACACAGACTTGCCCAGACTCTGCACACAGAAGTCCTGCTCCCTAGCTACTGACACTTGATGTTTTCTCTATTTCCTTCTTCCCTAGGTGCTCTATCGGGGCCAGCAAATGCAGCTCATAAGGATAAGGAACCCCTGGGGACAGGTTGAGTGGAATGGCCCTTGGAGTGACAAGTGCGTGAGCTGTCTCATACACGCTGGCCTTGCAAGGGCCAAATCCCAGCTGCTGCTCCACAGCTGCCTTTCTGCAGCCCCAGCTGTTCCGCAGAGTTTGCACATGCATACCACTATTACTGCCATACTAACTTAACATGTCACCCCTGGTGTTTTCAGAGCTGCCCATTTATGGGGACACTGTAAAGTTGTTTAGCCACCAAAATCTAGCATTAGGAATAATATTCATTCATATTGAATGATGAGATAAGTTAATTTTAATAATGATATGATAAGTTAATTTTAATAATGAGATGATAAGTTAATTTTAATAATGAGATGATAAGTTAATTTTAATAATGAGATGATAAGTTAATTTTAAGACACAGCTGATGGGAAAAATAATACATTTAGAGTGAATTTTTGTTCAATTTTTATTGGGCTGCTGCTGTAGTACTTGTAACACAACATCCATACTTTGTCCTGCTGCAGATGAGCTGGAAACTGATATTGCATTACCCCCTCTAAGTAGCTTATAAATCTCCAGTTGCTTTTTACTGATCATGGTTTCTAAACATATTAGGGATATGCAGGAACCTTACAGGCTATATATGATCATTCAATAAGATCCTCTCAATGTGACGCTTACCAAAGATGTGAAAGAACACAAAACCACAACAGGATTGGTCTAAAAACAGTCTAATTTTACTACTAAATGTAAATAAAGTGCAGGTGATAGAAAAGAAGAAAAGTATAGTAAAAGCCAGCACTGCATTCTCCCTCAACATACACTTTTCGGTGTATTTTTGCACATACGTATAGTTTCATTTCTGTTTCACTTTCCTACCATGTTCTTTGTATTCATACAGATGTAGAGGACAGAAGCCATAACCTGCCTGGCCTTTTAAAATTGCTGAGACACAAAGTCATCACTTTGAAGGACCCTGTTCTTAACATGGCTCAGAAATTAATGAAATATTTCCACATCAGCTCTGATCCCTTGCGATCTTGAAAAAGAAAAGTGTGGATTATTGGCACATATGAGTGATCAAACCTCAGAATATTGAGAGGTTAAGATCAGGACAGGCATCTGGCAATTCCTGCTGTTTACTGAAAAGGCTCTGGAAAGCAGAGCTCTAATTCTGCACTTGGTAGGCTTTCTGGAACTCAAGGTGCAGAGAGGCTCACAGGTCAATGTAGAATCTGTAAGAACATTTTGTAGTGGTTGCTGGAATTAAAACCCTCAACACAAGAGGCCCGCTACTGCCTGTTTATTATGTCAGATTGGAAATACGGCAGGGCATTTCCAGGTTTTCCAAAAAGCTTTGTCAGGTTTCTGTTTGGCTTTGATCTGCTACAGCTGGAGCTGTAGATGTGAATGAAAAGAAGGTAAATACTCTACCTGGAATCCCAGTGACTCCAGCAAATCTTTCTGTGCAGGGAAGGAGCCTATTCAGTTCCCATTGACTCAACATCTGACCCTAAATTACTGACAAGCATAAAGCAGGAGATGGGGCTACAGATGGAAAACAGATTTAAGGAGAGGTGTGACTTACCAAAATCTTGATGTTTAACAAAAGCCCTGTTATACCCAACCCCAGAACCTGACAGCAGTCCCAACTCTGATTGCAGGCTATAGCTCACACGGGACCATCTCACAGTAGCTTCAGAATCTTCAGTCCTGCTTCCAGCTGTGTTAGTTGGGTCTCTGTGGCCATGGGTGATAGCAGGATTTGGGAAACCTCTTATATGCATCTTTCTTTGTGTGAGCTGATCAAATGATCCACATGTAGAAGAACAGCCTGCTGCTGTGTCCAGCCAGTTGTTCTGAGCCACATACCATAGTAAAGCTTGGGTTTGTTTTCTTGCAGCTCTCTGGAGTGGCATTCAGTCAGCCCATCAGAGCAGAGGCGCCTGTCTCAGGCAGCACGGGATGATGGAGAGTTCTGGTAAGTCAGTGGTTTAAAGTGTGTGGATCAAGTCAGAAATCGTGGTTCAAGTGAGCAATAAGGAAAGTCTCTGTATGAGAGAATGCTCACTTTCCGCTTAGGAGAGGGCAGGTTAGAATGCTAACTTGGTTTTCTGTGTGTTTCATGCGTGCCCATGCCTATTTTAATAACAAAAGGCATTTTAAAAGTCAGCTTAGCTAACAGCGATAGCATATTTCAAATACTGTGTGTATCCCATTGATGTAACAGCCTTTGAATCCTTCCCATGAATAAAGGCAGGCTGTATAGAAAGGAGCATTGTGTTGCACTCTATCACCTTTGACATGCCTTCAGGGTTGATACACTGGAAGAGAAGGGAGTCCTGAGGAGCAATGCTACTTGTTACAGAAAGTAAAAGAACACAAATTTATGTGTGAAATGATGGAAAATTTGAAGAAAAGATGAAATTAAAAGAGGAAAAAAAGAAGTGGTGAAAATTGCTTCAGAAGTGTGAATTGCTCCTCATGCCAAATTCACAATCTCAGACAGAACAGATGGCTCACTTGCACATGATGCCCCCCCCATATCAACCATGCCATGCACTTATGACAATGTGCCTAATCACATTTTCTAAGGCCAAATGCTCATCTCTTTTACATAGAGGTAAATCCAGAGAGCTGTGCAGAGGGCTATTACCAGATTTTTCATGCAAGTTAAACCAAAGTTCAACTTTAGGCCCAAAAAATTATTTATGATGGACAATGCAGCATTTTAAGCCACATAAAATGATTTTTCCCCGGTTTTGTTAAGTCTGGAGGAAAGAAGGCCCAGTGGTTGATTCATTACTTGAATATTTTTACTTAAGCTATTTTGAGTTATTTTGCTATTGACAGTGCAAATGAAATAAGGCATTTCCGGTTTTTCCAAACAGCTTTTGTGTTTGATTTGGGGTCTTTGGTCTGTGTTTGACCTGTCTACAGCGGGAACTTATGGGGTGAAAGAAAAGGAGTCAAAGACTTTACCTGGAACCTAAGTAACTTTAGCAAGTCCATGCAGGGCATGACTTACAGCCTGGCTTTGTAATAGAGATGCAAACCTGCTAGAAGGCATCAAATTAGTAATGAAATACATTAAAAGTCTGTCCAACAGAGCTAAGCTGAGAGCTGAGTAAGTCCCCTGGGGAGGCAAATGAGAATTAATGAGGCTGAGCATACCCAGACAAATGTTGACCTTCCTCATCCAGCATCTTAGTCATTCAGAGCAGAAACAAAAGCCCCTGGGACGGAAATTTCTACTGAAGGGGTTAAGTGGACAAAAATTATATGCAGAAGATAAGAAATGTTTCCAAAACCAGTCAGGCAAGTTTGATACCAGCTAAACTCCACCCAGTCCATCAGGCTTATTTTTCCTTATACCTTCTGACTTATGTGTAATTCTCTAAGGAGTGTTTTGCCTCTTTGTCCCCTCTAAACCACGCCATGATAGTTTCCTTATTAGGCTTGACATCCAGACTTTGCATGAGCAGTAATGTGATATATCCATAAAGATATTAAAATGGTCAGATGAGCTACACTGAGGGCTAGCTGGGTCCTATCAGCTACTGTTGCAGATTAAAATGCAGTCCTGGAGAGCTTTTGCTCTCGTGTTACTCTGTTCCGGTTTTAGGCATTGGCCAGTGGAAGAAACGGATGGGTGTTAAAATTTGTGTTAGGGAAGAGATCAGTTTCTGTACATTATTTTATGATCCCTGGAAAGAGAGGGACAGAGGACACATCTGGATGCTAAATTGCCCTCAGAAAAGCCTAATACCTCTGCTTTTTTATAGAGGGAAGTTCAGCCTACCAAGGCTACCTTCAGTCTTAGAACATCAGTGGATCTCCTGTCCTTACAGTGCCCATTGTGCAAGCAGCTGACTCTAAGCTTTCCTGCTCTGTTCCATTTGCCCAGGGATGCACACCATGCCCAGTGGTGTGGCTCTGGTTGCCCCTTCTCTGGGCTGTTTGCTCAGTCTTGAGCACAACACTCCTTGTCCAGCAGGACTGTTGGTATCTTATTGACATTTTACTTGGTAGATAAAATCACATGGCTTATCTGCTGCTCGGCATGCTGAGCAGTCTAGTTTCAACCAGCCCAGCCTAACAGCTCAAAAGCATTTATCCTGTGGCATGTTCCTCCTTCTCATGGCCAAGTATAGGTGTTCACCTTGGGTATAAAATATATGTAGTGCAACCTCTGTGACACAGCAGCAGGCAGCAGTGCTTCTATACCACTGTAAAGGGCAGATAGGGGCTCCTTCTCAAGTCTAGGCACTCTTTTTTGCCTCTCATGTTTGGTGTATGTTTTTGCTAGGATAGGGCCCTAGGCACTCATAAAGGAGGGGAGGGTGAACAGCTTGAAACTAGGCACCTTAGCAGAGGCCCAAGTGTGACTTTAATTGAAGTGCAGACAGACAAGTCATACCATGGCTTGGCTAATCCATCACCATGTGTTCCCTGTAGTGCTGTCATGTGGCTGGCACTGGCTGCTTTGTAGGTGGATTTAGCTCCTGCACAGATGCCTGCTGTACTTTGGTAGGCTTTTGGCAATATAGGTGCAGCCATTAAGGCCGGGATGGTGTTGATGGAATAACTCTTTTCATCACAGATTTTATACCAGTGTCACTTTTTTTCTTCTTATGCTGAACTGTAACTGAATAAGATTAATAGAGTTATAGTGTAAAAAGAAAGGTATTAAGAAATGTCAGAATGAGACCCAGGCAGTAAGGTTGCTTATGTTTACACCACAGTGAGTGAGAGCTAGTTTCTCCCCTGATGTATATCAGCATATCTCCATGGTCACTAAAACAATTCAGATCCGCACAAGCTGGTGATATGGCCCTTGGACTCCAAGGTGTAAGTAATTCTGCTGAGCATCCTTCACTGAAGTGAATGACTGTCTGTCCCTTCCCATGTCTTTTGTTCAGGATGAAATTTGAAGACTTCAAAGTGCATTTTGATAAAGTTGAGATCTGCAACCTGACTCCAGATGCCCTGGACGACAGCACTGCCCACAAGTGGGAGGTGACCATCCATCAGGGGAGCTGGGTCCGGGGATCCACTGCTGGAGGATGTAGAAATTTCCTAGGTGAATAGATTCCACTCTGAAAATGAGAAGTCAGCACTGAAGTCTTTACCCACTCTTGGTCACCTTTCCTGTTACCCCATAGCAAGAATTGTGGGTGCAGGCCAGGCCAGCTGACTCTCAGCTAGCAGGAACCAGCCTAAAGGACATATAGTCCCATTTGAGAGTCTGCAGTAAAAGAGCTGCTTTCTTTGCTGTCAAGTTCACTGGATCTGATTTGCTCCTTCTTTACATTTGCGTGGGCAGAACTAGCTCCAAATAAGTCCTTTAAATCGCAGCAGTAAGTGTAAAATGAGAAAAAAATACACCTCAGCCAGCATGTTTACATGGCTCTGAAGTGGCAGCATGGACCTGAACTGTATTACTCCAGCCTGGCACCAGCACTATGGGATCACTGTAGCACTGTACTTTTAACAAAATTGCATCTGACAACTTTATTTAAACCATGGTAACTTCATGACATATCAGGCCTAAAATCTTTTCTACACCTAGTTCCATGAAGGACTTTAGAATTTGGCTTATTTTCTGCAGAGCTTAGTGGAAAGAAGCATGACAGTGAATGGAAAAACTAAATTTGAGCAAAACCTCAGCTTAATTGTCCTTTTTGTCTTCTTTTGTTTTTTCTTCTAGTAGTAGTGGTGGTGGTATTATTATTCTCAGGCAAAGAACTCTCTGGTATTCTTTACATTGGCAGAGACTTTCTGGACAAATCCACAAATCAAGCTACATTTGACAGAAAAAGATGATGGACAAGATGAGTGCACATTCATAGTGGCTCTGATGCAGAAAGATCGCCGTAAACTCAAGAAGTTTGGAGCTGAAATGCTAACCATCGGCTACTCTATTTATGAGGTACTTTAGTGCTTTGAAAGTGCAGTAGCTGCACTATCAGTATTAGCATCTTTCTCTGGGTTTGTACACCTGCCAGCCATTATGTATTTTTAGGGCCCTTGCTCATGAAATAATCTTCTCAGTTACATCAAGCCCACAGACTATTTTTACATGGTTGAGATGATGTCCTCTCAGAGAAGGATTTAGGAGTCCCTACGGGGCCATAGCCCTATGATTCTGTCATCCCCTGCCTGCTCTTAAAGAGGGGATGTTGCTTCTTATGAGCCTCTTAGTGTGCAGAAGTGCTTGCTCCGAGTGAGGTTGGGATTTGCAAATCTGTTGTCACAGCTCTATGACACCCTGCCTGGGATGGTGGCACTCAAAGGCAGGGAATATTTCAGCAGAAGACAATGTCCCAGAATCCTCTTAGACTGCCTTCTGGGTGGGAAAGGGCCACCAGTGGTGGGTCTTTGCCATAAGGTGGGAGCTGGGCTGCTGCAAGCACCTGGATGAAGGGATGAGAGTCAGGATCCCAGCCAGGTGAGAGGCTTGTGCCAGGCAGAGTTTGGCTGTGTGATTGGGAAAGGGGCAAGGATGGCCCTTGCAAACACCAGATAATGGAGCACTGCCTTTGTTTGCCCTTTTAGAGCCCCAGCAGAGATGGACACTTGGGCAAAGACTTCTTCAGGTACCACTTCTCCAAGGCCAGGAGCAAAACCTATATTAATTTAAGGGAAGTGTCTAACAGATTCAAGCTGCCACCAGGAGATTACATTCTTGTTCCAACCACGTTTGAGCCGCACCAGGAGGCAGATTTCTGCCTGAGGATTTTCTCTGAGAAGAAGGCCGTCACTGAGTAAGTCAGATGTGAGCCCTGTGCCCTCTGGCCTTCACCTGCATGTCAGGCTGGTTGCTGCTGGGGAGAGGCTGGCTGCTGGGCACCTAGCCCTAGAGCAGAGCCCTGGCATGGAAAGCTCCTGCCCATTTTTGCTAAACCTGACACTTATTTTGGAGAGGAGTTTAGTAGGTGGTGAAATAGAGCTTGCCATGGTGAGCCTGCTAGAAGCTTGACAAGTAAGAGTTGCTAGCTACTTGATACTGTTCAGGATGCCATGAATGCAGCAGTGTTCGTTTCCTGCTCGTTTCCTCCCTGAGTTTGTCCAAATGACAATTTTGCACTAAAAAAGGGTATTGAGGAAAAAGTATTTGTGCAATGAAGAAAGAATGAGATGAATTCTTTAGCTGGCAGTATGCACAGCTGTGCCCTCCCTAAGTCCTGCTTCAAGTCTGGTTTTAAGGGCTTACACCAAAATGTAAACAGTGCAAAACTGTGATTGTCTCATGAATTTTATCTGAACTTAACCTGTTCAATAAAAAGTACAGTTTTATCATTCACCTCTGGAAAATGTAATGAGCAAGCTTCCACCCCACACAGATGTTGAGTATCTTCAGATTCTGAATAAGGTTTTGTTTTCTCTAGGGATCTAGATCAGAACGTTGCCATTGATCTCCCTGAGGTAAGCCTACAGAGTTAAAATAGCAAGAGAATAGCTCAGCAGAAGCCACCATACTCTTCTTTTACTGTCTTTGGCTAAAACATGTTCATTTCACAGGAATGTTACACAACTGCCAGCTTTGTGTATGTGACTGAAACAGCCAGTTCTGCTGAATATGGTAAAAGAGCTGTAAGAATCAAAATCATAATCATTGTGCTTCTGCATCCACTTGAAGGCCGCCAGCATCAGCTGGCGACAGAGGAGTGTATCAGCCACCATGGGTGCAATGAAAGCACACCTGTTAGTACCAGGGAGGCACATGGCCATTTACATCTTTAAAATTTGATTTATAATGGAAAAAAGAAGAGGCAAGAGAATGCCAACAGACCTACATTGGTTTTGCATATGAATGACTGTAGTGATAGGACAAGGGGTAACACGTTCAAACTTAAACAGGGAAAGTTTAGATTGGATCTGAGGAAGAAATTCTTTCCTGTAAGGGTGGTGAGGCACTGGAATGGGTTGCCCAGGGAAATTGTGAATGCTCCATCCCTGGCAGTGTTCAAGGTCAGGTTGGACATAGCCTTGGGTGGCATGATTTAATGGGAGGTGTCCCTGGGGGTTGGAACTAGATGATCTTAAGGTCCTTTCCAACCCTAACTATTCTATGATTCTATGATTTTACTTATCAGCATCTGCAGGGCTTGGGAGGGAATGCTAGGCACATGTGTGACTGAAATGATTAAGTTCTTGTTGTTCCTAAATGGCCTGGTCTGCCTGCAGAGCACTAATTGCAGCTGAGTCTGAGTCAGCTCCTGTTTAAGTGTATACCTGCAAATAAACTGTTAATTGTCGTGTGCCTTCCCATGGGAACAAGCTAAGCCAAGATCTCATGTGTCCAAAGACCAGGCAACAAGAGTGTCTCATTTTTCTGAGTTCTCAGGGGCGCGTTCAGTAGCAAACTAAATCTATTCATCTGTCCCAGTATCATAAAGGGACTGCATTCAGACTTGAGCAGAAATAAGCGAGGAACATCCATGCCCATGGCAGGGGGTTGAAACCAGATGATTTTAACGTCCTTCCCAATCCAAAGCATTCTATGATTCTAAAATACATACATTCAAAAAAAAAATGTAAGTGGCCAAGCAGTGTCAGCACAGCCACTCTGGTGACAGTAGACTAGATAGTACTCATGTTGTATCTTCTGTGGGTAGACAAAACAAAGCCCTACTCTTTGCTTCCTACACTGTGCTGCTGCCTTTTCTTTCCCCCCACTTTTGGCCTAAGAACTCCTCTCTGTGCACATGGTCACCCCAACTATAGCAGTGGTTCTGTACTATTTCACCTCTCTGGTCATCAGTGTAGACTGAATTCTGGACTCTACACCCCTGAGACTGCACAGAGGCACCCAGCTGGCAGTCAGCTGAAAGTGCTTCCAGGCTCAGGATGGTGCTGAGTAATGCACTAAAGTGCAGCCACCTCTGGCTGGTGCTCTAGGGAAGGACAAGAGGTCATCGAATGATGCTGCTGGAAAGAGCTCAGTATAGCTGTGGTTGTTCAAGGACCAGGGAATCAGAGTGGTGCACGGGTGGGATGAGAGAAGAGCTGTTTGCCAGGACGGGTGCTCTTGATTTTGATGTAGCAAAGGCAATGGCAGACTATGCTCCCACTCAGGGAAAGAAAATGAGGGAGCGATACTCCCCTCGGGCAGCTAGATGGTTGGATGGCCTCAGGCCTACCAATGCTCAGGAGCATGTGTTCCCTATTTTAACACGTACTCTGGTCAACTGATGCACAGAGGGGCTATATGCAGGAGAAATGTAGTGGTTTACAATTCTTCTAATGACTTCTGTGGTTGACGTTGCAGCCCATAAACCCAGCCCCAAGCCCACAAGAAACTGAAGAAGAAAAGCTTTTCAAGGCCCTTTTTGAGCAGATTTCGGGAAAGGTGAGTGCAAAACCCCTGTGGATCATAGCGAGTTGTGGAAAAGGTGAGACTTCTGCCGGCCCGGTGAAACGGTTTTAGGGATTAAGCTTACTTGTAGTGTGATGTTTGGGCACCAGATGTCACCATGCCTTACGTCTATTCGGAGAAGAGTAGTTGCTGTTGAGCGAGTTGGAGGACCAAAGGGAACTCAGGGTCTGAGGGAGATTATTTGGTTCAGTGTCCTGCTGCAGTTTACTTTCTCTGAATCAACGATTCCTGCTGGAGAACTCCTTCAGACAACCTTATGCACAGCAGTCCTTTAGGTTTTAGCCTTTTCTGGGTTTTGTATGGTTCTCTTTTCCCATGTTGCAATAAAGTACAGATGGGTGATGTTTGTGGTTTTGAGGGTTTTGATATGTTTGATTACAGAAATATTCAAGTAACAGATCCTGTACTTTTTTTCTTTATTTTATTTTACTGTAGGACATGGAGATATCTGCAGAAGAACTTGAATATGTGCTGAATGCTGTATTAAAAAGAAGTAAGTGCTGGTATCCTCTGAGGTAAGGGGTTCAAAGAACTTTATAAAAGCTGCCATTAAATGTATTTACAAACAGACTGTGTTATGACTCCTGTCTGATGTCCTCTAGCAGCTGTGCAGAGCCACGAAAACATCTGGTCTGTGATCTGAACTGAAGCTTGCCCTGCCTCCAGCATGAGGACTAAGAGGCAGCTATGCCACTTGTGAAATCCTATTCTCTACTTTCAGTTTATAAAAGGCAGATTTACCCAATGATGTCTTTCTTGTTATTGTGCTTTTTCAGCAAAGAACATCAGATTCAAGAACTTAAGTCTCATTTCATGCAGAAATATTATTTCTCTTATGGATGTATCCTTTTGAATATGTGCTTGTGAGGCTAAATGAATACTGAATATAATTGTCCATAGGGTTACCTGTCATGGATATCACAGGCAGATGTGGTAATGTCATGGCAGAACACTATCCAAAGAAAAAAATAATGCATGAAAGTTGCATACTGATTTTTATTATAGAAATTTAGGGTTAGGACCTTCAAGACAGACTATTTTCTACAGCAGACTTAGAGGCAGATGCTTTAATGTTGAGCACTTTTACAAGTAATTCACCAATTACTTCCATATAGATCAGTGTATTTTTCAAGCAGTGGTTTATTTGAAAAGGCCTAGAAGAGATAACTCAAGAAAAGTCCGTTGTCTGAAGGGTTAAGTTCACCAGATGGAGTTGTGCCTGCAAGTTATGGGTCAGAAATTAAGGAAATTAAGGAGTGTTGAAAATTACTGATATCAAAGCTGGTTTTTTTTTTGACAGCCAGAATAAAAGCTGGAAAATCTGGTCTTTCATCTAGATCCTGGAACTCCAGGAAGCAGACATGTGGGTGAAAAGTTTGTCCAAATTTAGTCATTTGTGGTGTAGGTGTCTACATCCAAGCTAGCTTTCTAGACTTCCTTTATAGATGATAGTGAAAAAGATGGTTTAATTATGCTTGTTCTGGATGCGCCTGACTGTGTGGAATGCTAAATAACTGCTCAGACATTAGGTGAGGTGAATCATAGCCCTGGTACTTCCCCGCCAGCTTCATCCTTTGCAATGTTCCGGTGCCTGCAGTTTGCTTAGCATGGCTTCTCCTCAGGTAGGCCTGTTTTTCACAGCATGCTTTCCTGATAGATGATTTTGTGACATGTGAGGTAGAACAGATACTGTTCTATAAAGGCAAGTGTCTAACATTTGCTTTATGTCTTGCTTGTTCAGCTTAAAAGTTCTTACCTTTTGCTTTATTTGCTGTAGTCCCTGACAGAGGTAACATCCTCTCAAACACTAGAACAGAAAACCAAAACAGACAAAACTTAAACTTTGTGCAGATCAGTTGCCATGCAGATGCAGGGAGAAACAGGGCATGAGTCCTGAATTTCCTCCCTTAAGAGCCAAGCTTCAATAGTGAGCTGGTCCATGTTCACATCTCATCCTTACATGGTATTGGGACAGAGCCAGGGTATGCACTTGACACAGGAGCATGGCAGCATTCCTAGGTTTACTATTTAGGATATAACTAAATAGTTTCCATTATTTGCAATGCTTCCAAGCAAATCTCTGCGCAGTTTTGAATAAATGGGGAAACATCTCTTCCTCTGCTTTAGCAGTACAAGGAACACAGACAGAACCATCACACTCTGGACATGGTATTTGGAGCAAAATGGAGGAACAAAATTACATGAATGCAAACCCAAGTCAAAACTCTGTCACCAAATTCCCCAGCTACTGCCACCATGCTGCAGCACAAAGTGAGGGCAAAGTTCTACATGACCTCAGGAAGAAGAATCTGGCTGGGTAAACTGACAGTGACTTTTTGCAGGACAAGTAATGTCCTTGGGTTCCAAGTGCCCCAATAATGTCACCATTGTAGGTGCTAAAATAATGACAGGCATTAACTTGACCCCACTTGGCACAATTTTACCTTTATGAATGCTCACTAAGCTAGTGTCCATCTGAGCAAGGGCTTTATCCTGGCAAGGAAGATGGAAAGGGGAAGAGGAATGGGCCCATTCCTTATTTAGCATTTCAGAGCAAGTGCTCCGTCATGTAAGTGAGCTGTGCTTGAGCAACTTCAGCAACTCAGTGAAATAAGTATTTAAAGACCCTTACGTTTCAGGCAGAGAGAAGGACAGGCAGATCTAAACACTGCCTCTCAGAAATGCTATACAGACATTATTTTTTCAGACCACGAGGACCCAAATTTTTGCCAGCCTCACCCCACCAATGTCCATTAATTTTTGGTTAAACCATTGCAACAGAGCCTGGTCTCTAGGTAAAAATACTGACTAGCACATTGGTTGACTAACTCTAGAAGAGTACAGCAGCAATTTGTTTTAATCAGGTAATTCAATTCTCTGAATCATTTATATCCCATTTACATCCAAAGCTGTTCCTACCTCAGAACAATCTGTCTTTCTTTCTTCTGTGGAGCCTGTGTTGCTCAGCTGTGTTTTTATTTCACATAATGTTCCCCAAGTATCACAGCCACAGCCATGACTGTAACTGCTCAAGCTGCACCTCATGAGAAATCCCGATATGGGTTTCAGTGGCACCACAGGCATTCCAGGCAACTTCACATTTTCTGCTTAAAGGAGCAGTGCTGATAAATTCAGACAGAATTTGGACCTTCAGCTAACAAATCCTTTTCCTTAATTCAGATTACCAGACCAATGGCAACGGGAAATTGGAATTTAATGAGTTCAAAGTTTTCTGGGAAAAAATGAAGAAATGGATAGTAGGTGACATTATTCACTGTATTTGTTTCTCCATTTCATTAGCTATTTCCTGCATAGTTTGTTATGCATGTGCAGACAAAAGTGGAGACAGGAGTGCTTACAAGCCACAAATTTTAATTCAAAACAAATGTTTTAAAAGTATGGGGGCTTGTTTTGGATAGTCAAAGACATTCTTAACTTTCCATGATGCTGAACCATAATGGTTTTCTGGAAATAACAGAGATTTTTGTAAGCAAATCAACTATGTTTGGGATAAAGAATGCAAAGGATACTAATAAACAAGCCAATCAAAATTAAACATAAGGAGTTTCCATCACTGCTGTTTTACAGAAGTAGAAAGTGATGATTCATAACTAGTAGGAAACAATAATTTCCTATGTCACTGCATTTCCTTTATTGATCTCTCAGGAGTCAACTATACCAAAGTCTGGGAAAGTGTTCATTCTAAATTTAAACACATTTCCCTGCCACTGTATATGGCAGTAAGAATACACAGGCTTGAAGAATCAGGCCACAGACTGAATATTCAAATAAAGGCGACATAGTTTCTTCCTTAGGGTCATTAATAGTTTCTTCTGAATTCATGTTTCACCCAAGCATTCAAGATATGCAGTTCTCTGCCCCTTGTCTAGCCCATCAAAAATGGCAAATGCTTTTTTTTGGGTATTAATGCCACATTTCTTTTAACAAAGCATGCAATATTCTTTAACAAGGGGGGTTGAGAAATCCTTGTGTCTTATTGGAAGATTTGCATGTATGTTAGCTGGATAAATTTAAGATGAATGTGATGACAGCTCTAAATATATCCCAAGGGTAGTTGAGTTTGTCATCTCATTAAAAAGATGGAATTTAACTCTAGTTTAATAATTATTTAATATTTAGGTCCAAATGCTTGTACCAGTTCTCTTGGTTGTACCATGAATGTGGCTGCTTGGATCTTTTATACCTAGCAGCAAATGGGCCAGTTACAGTCTTAACTTCATGTTAAATAAATTGCCTCTAGCCTTCAGAATTATAGAGAAAAACATAACAAGAGATTAAGAGAACTCATCAGTGAAGAGTTAAAAGACAAAGAGCAAACATCCTACCCAGAAAAAATAACTTTTTGAAAAATCGTGGAGTTTTTTACAAAAAAAGCAGCTCATTATTTATAATTTTTGGGTTTGGCAGTGCTTGGTTGAAGTTTCACAACAACCTATTCTTATGAAAAAGAGAACTGCGACTTAGATTTGTTCCTCAGTTACAAAATCAGACTTGATCTGGACCAAAGTTTTGTCAGCTTTCTTAAATGCTCAAATTAGTAATAGAGACCTTGTTTTTCTGTGCCATATCAGTGCTCCCTTTCATATGCATACAAAGTTTTCATGTTCTCATTTTGTTATAGAATATCTTTCTTCAATTTGACTTTGATAAATCTGGGTCCATGTCCTCCTATGAGCTTCGCAGTGCACTTAAAGCTGCAGGTAAGGAAAGCACAGCATTTTATCTGGGAAACCTGTCAGGCACATCAGCTTTGGGTGAAGAGGGCTGCAATCAATTATGCTGGCCAGGTGCCCCTAAACAGAATGGAGGTTTAAATTCCAGAGGGGAAATGCACACCTAGAGAAGATATCAAGTGGACTAATTTTGCCCCAGGAATTCCCAGTCCTGCAGAGCAGTCAGTGAGAGCAGTCTTTATATTTTTCTTGAGCTCTGTTGAATTCAACAGGGCTGAACATGTGCAGAGTTAGGCCCTGAAACAAGCCACTTCAGAATCCATCTACACTCAAGGCCTGAAGGAACAGTGAGCAAGCTGTTATGAAGAGCAGTCAGTGCATTTCACCGCAAATTATTTCTATTAAAGCACCTAGTTTTGCAGAAATCCCTCCAAATTTCAGGGAGACAGAATGCTCCCTCATACATCAAAAAGTGCATGGACTAGAAACTGCAGTGACTGCAAAATTTCTTGTTCAGAGTTTGTTATGAACTGTAGGCTTAAAGAATTCTGTGGTCGGATCACTTTCAGGATGGCTGTGTGCCACTGAGTATCCTTCCATTAACTGGTTTTCAAGATTAGTTAGTAGAGAACTGCAGATTCCTCCCCGACCAATGAGGTTGCTCACTTTTACTTTGTGTGTGTGTCTTTGGGAAGGATACCAACTCAGCAACTACCTGCTGCAACTGATTGTACTCCGATACTCTGATGAACAGTTCCAAATTGACTTTGATGATTTTCTGAACTGCTTAATTCGCTTAGAGAATGCAAGTCGTGAGTATCTTCTTCCTCTGGAATTTCTTTCCCTTTAAAAAAAAAAAAAACCTAATGTTCCTCTTTTGGCTGTCGTTGAGCATATTGCACAATGTCTGAGATCAAATGTGTACACGGCTAACAGAAAGAAGCTGTGCTTAGCATTTGCTTTTAGGATGGCTTTTCTCCTGTAAAGTGAAAAATGTTCTGTTGCTAATGGAAAATTTCCCTATGTGAATAGAGCCTGCTTCACAAACTCTGCAGCAACATAGAAGGCATGTGAAGAATGCAGGCAAAGTCCATGCTACAGCCTTTCTTGCAGCTCACCCATGAGCTTCATTTGGGATCACAGAAGTTCAAGGTTCAAATGTTGCTTGTGCCTCATGAAAAAAGATAATTGGCATGCAATTGGGCAGGTATATCCTGTACATTTTACTGAATTCGTCCACTTTTGGCTGATGATGTTGTTTCTTGTACATTGAGCACCCTACATCCCAGTTCATTTGTGAGCAGGGTCACTCTCATTCTAGCAGTTGTAGAGATAGATTAAATGGTTGAATAAATGAAGTGATCATTAGTGTGAATCCAAATACAAATCATATGCAACTCTCTCTATGAGAAGCAAAATTGACTTTCTTCACTGGTTTTTATTATTTTGTTTTTCTCTACTTTCTGTTTTGATCTGTGGCAACAGAAGTATTAAGCTATTGAGAAGGAAAAGTTAAATAAGATGTAGAAAGAAATGCAAATTGATTAGCTTCATTTTTAGAGTATCATCCAAATGCGATGGTTTAGTATTCAGGACACCCTCTCCAGTCAAGTCCTGAAGTGAGATATGTACAAGCACCTTACGTCACCAAGACATTTCCTCTTGCAAGGACTTTGTTTTGTCATAGCAGCTACCACCACCAAACAATCCTAAGTGATTCGCCTTTGCGCCAGGCCCTCCCTCTCCTTGGCAAGGCCACCCATCGTTGTGGGATGGGGAGCTCATGTATGAATATGAATGAGTTGCATTTATAGCACTGGTGTCCTGTTTTTTATTTCAGGAGTATTCCAAGCACTGAGTATAAAAAACAAGGAGTATATTAACCTGAACATATGCGAGGTATGAGCTTAGCTTCATAAACACTGACAAAATGATGGGGCTTCTCTAGACCATTTTCCTCTTGTAAGAACCGGAACATTTCTGCATGGCACTTCAGGTGACATCTGTGTCCATGACAGTGCAGGGGGCACCTGCCATAGGTTTCAGCACGGCTGGGATTTTACAGCACACACACTCATTATATCTCTTCCATGCTATTGCCTTCCTTCCTTGCTCTGTGGCATATTGACAGTTCATCAACCTTTCAGCATTCCCTGCTTTTTCCTTCCTCAGGTGCCAGCTCTCAGTGGGGGTAAGGGGAAGCTTCAGATGGGGATGGGAGGTCTTTCATTATCCCTGAATCCCCCAGGAGTGCAGAGCAGCCTTACCTTTGCATGTCCATCATCTGGTTCTCACACCGTTCAGAACAGGCTTCTTGTTTTCCTGTGCTCTGTCTCCCTGGCATATATGTGGGTTGTCTCTCATTTAACACTAACACAAATCTTCCTGGGGCAAGGCACAATGAATTCTCTGACAAAACAAGCATGGAAGCCCATGCAGACTTCTGGGATGCGCACAAAACCACTGCCATTATGGGCTTCTAGTGTTTGGAGAGCTCTTTCTCCTTCTCTCAAAAATACTGAAGTAAATGCTGGCTGAAGTTTGTCCTTAGTGACAGGATATAAAAGCCATATGAGAGCTAAGGTACTCTTCTCTACATGGGGTCAATTTAGAGCAAGGCAAAGCTTTTGAACATCTCTTTCATTTGGGGAAAGGGAGGGGGAAGAAGAAGGGCCTGAGATAATTTATTGTAACCTTGATCTTTCTTCCAATCTTAGTTTATCAACCTGGCAATGAACATCTGAAGAAGTCTGACTTGAATGACAGAAGCTTCTGGTGACATTGCTGCTGAGACTTCAGCCCCAAACAACTGAGGTCCCCTTTGCATACAGACTTCACCAGGAGATTTCATGAGGAGGAACATGCATGCTGCCCACCCTTTCTGGTCCTCAGCCCTCTTGAGGAGTTTAACAGTCAGATCATATTTTTTTTTGTTAAAGCTTGACACTGGATTTCGTACTGTGAGAGGCATTTGTTTGAGGCACACACGCCTCTCAAAGAGCCTGAAACTGATACCCTGAGTGACCACAGGGTTTTATGAAATAGGTTTGTCTTTAGTTTCAGCACAGCACAGACTATAGTGATTAAAGGTCTTTATTTCTCCTTGGGTAGAGATTACTGTAAGGTACTTTTGAAAATATAAGGTTGCATTAAACTGTTTTCCGTTTGGAATTTATTCCCAGCATGCTGTGTAGCTACATAAAAGGCCCCCTCTTACAGCCACCTGAACTGCAGTCTGGTGGACAAAGGAAGGCCATGGAATGTCTGGATTAAACTCGGACTTGAATATTTGTGACAGAGGTCCTTGGTCCAAGCTTCCTTAGAAGGATACTTAAGCTATGGTTTGACATTCATCACAGATTTAGTTTAGGGAAAAGACTTGCATTTCTGTTTCTATCAATCCTTTTCTGCTACCAACAAAGTTCTTCTGTTGCATGATGGACTGTGTCCCGCAAGCCAGTTTTGGCAACATTGCACACAGCTTGCCTTCATCTTCAGAGGAACATGTGGCCCTGAAACAGGGAGCTTTTGTGTGAGGCCATTTTCCTCCAGGCAGTCCAAGACTGTGTCCCACAGCAGCCATGCTCCAAAGAGCAACTGTAACAATTTTAGATGAATTAAATGTGGTAAGGCCCTGATCTCTGCAGCTATTGCTATTGCTGTTTTCCATTGCTGTTTTGCATCTGTGACTTACGTAGTGTGATTCATGTGATGTGGGTAGCCAGTGCTGACTTAAAAAATAACATTAGTAGAAGCCAGGGACTTAAGAGGTCTTCATAGGATTTGTTTCCATGATTATCTTCACAACATATGTCTATTTTATAATGAATCAACTGTCTGGATTTGTTTTCTGAAACCTTTCTTGCAGTGACAGAGATGGCCCAAGAATAACCTTACATTCCCTACTGTCCAGAATCACTGAGACAGCCAGGGGATTGCTTTCTCTAGGTTTAGACCTAATGAGCAATTCTGGAAAGAAGATCAAGCTGCAGAAAAGGTGAAGTTCAAACAATGAAAAACATGGGGATCGTGATATTTAAAATAACCACTTTCTTTTTTTATAACAGTTACAACCTTATAACTATACAGAAAATGCTGTGGAGCTGACTGGAAGCTGAGCAAAAGCAAAAATGGTTGCAGTATTTGATTAACTGAGGTACTCAGCCCCAGGAAGTATATTGATTTTCAGATGCGCTGATTGTGTGCCCTTTTGACAGCACTGGAGGCAGCTGTCTAAATTTGAGAAAGTTTGGATTAAAATCTAGACTGTTCTGTAAACATTCTGCCACATATTTGAAACGAAAAATCAAAATCCTTAATTGATTCATTGTGCAAGCTTAGACACAGATACAAATTTGTTGGAATACAATATCATTCACAAGCTATGCAAAAGAAAAGAGATGTCTCAAGGCCTGGCATCACCAGTGTAGCATTCTGCTCTCTTACACAGAGCTGAGAATGTCTTGGTGGAATCAGGATTGGTGTAAGACAGTGATGAATATTGAGGTGGGAGCAATGGAGCATGAGTAAAAATCTATTCTGTGTTTTAAAGAAAATTAATGCATTTAAGAAAAAAAAAACACCCTGAGGTGTTTTCTGCCCCCTCAGAGCAGTTGCCTGCTGACTGCCTCACAAGGAATTTGAAAGCAAGCATTTGAGTCTTTTATAAATCAAGCCTCTTTCCTGGCCAGCCAGCTTGATGTGTAAACCCTGTCCTGCCCTGGGGTTTACAGAACACCCCATAGCCATAGCAGAGGTGCATGTAAGGGGAGTTAAGCACAAGAAAACCTGTACGTATAACCGGGCTGGCCCATGACCACACAGATTCTATTGCAGCACAGTCCCTGTCTCAACACTTTGGCTATAAGGATATTATGGTGGCTGTGATGAAAAAGGTCTTGCTAGTATCAAGGTGAAGAACAGCAGCTGCTCCCTCTTGTCTATGCACTAGACCGTTTTCTTTCTGCACGGGAGTGAGACTCACCTTGAAAAGGCAAAAGTAACTGTAGAAATGTGTGTGAAGTTGGATTATTATATAATCCCTGGTAAGGGGTTTTTTGGTCTGCTATTATACCGCTCGTGTGAGTGACTGAGTGGGTGAGTGGGAGACATTTGACTTCACAGCCCCATCCAGAAATGACAGTCCTCATCAGCACTGCACCAACCCGATGTGTGAGCAGGAGGCCAACTCAGTGCTCAAAACCAGGGGTTTGGGCTTTGCTGGTCTTCTTTTGTTCTAATTAAGGATCTTGAATTTGAAGCAAGGCCTTGCTACCTTCTCTGACGTGAGATGTAGATATGTTTGGCTCTGTACCATTGCAGGAGCAATGGCAAATCACTTACATTGCTCTGAAAGCTGTGTGAATGATACATTCCCTAATGTGGTACACATAGACCTTGTTAGCAAAAGCTGATACATGATGGAAGCCCTGCCTGTCTGCTAATAGCACCATTGATAGGGAACATGAGAGGCATTTCTCATAAATATACTACTGGAAAGAAAACTAAAAATTACTCAGCTACAGGATTGCAATCTGAGCATGCTCTCCTACTCCCTCACAGAACCATGAATCTGTCTAAAACTTGCTGCTGAAGCTTCAAGCCAGATGCTAGCAGGAGCTATCTGCTGTCCTGGTACTGGTAATCTCTCCTCTGCTCCCCTGCATCCTCTCAGCATCCTTAGCTCTTCAAGATGTTGGGAGGTGCTCAGAAACATGGCGCATTTCTGAGTTTAAAGGAACAGCATCAGCTGAAAACCTAATCTTTTAAAGAAGGGATTAATTTGTTGTTTGTACTGAGCTCAGCCACCCAACCACCCTGATGTTAAATTTGGCAATGGCATTTTCCTGTCTTGAAGAAGGTTTCCTACCCAACCTGCTGCTGAGGCCAGGAGGGATATAGTTTATGGAAACTACAGTGAAGAACTGCCATAAAGATGGAAAGAAACTGAAAAATAGTGAAACAACATTCTGCCATTTCTCCATGCAAGCAGAGACAGAAACTGCCAGTAAACATCTTAAGTATGAGCAGAAGTATCCAATGTTGCTTTGAAAAGCTCCCAAGCAGGAGAGATGCTGGAAGTGATGTGGCGGTTCACCCCACTTATAACAGTTGCAGTTGCTTCCAGTTGTGAAAACTAAATATTTGTGCATAGATACCGAGTTACCTAAGTCACTTTCATTTCAACTGCATCAGCTCCCCACTTCTCCCCCGCCTCTCCCCTGAAATACTTGAGTCTTTGTGCTTTTTGCCTCAAGGCAGCGCCTGTTTTGGAAGCACATCAGAGTGCTGAGGGCAGTTTATAATGTTCCCAGTAAGGCTGGAACTTCAACATTTTAAAAATTAATTACAAATACTTGCTGATTGAGGTAAACACACAACTGCAACGCGATTGCCAACAACTGTCTTTTGCACGTCAGCCACTTATAAGGGCAACTGTGTTATAAACTGCTCTCCTAATAACCCTAATTAATTTTTATCCCTTGCCCTTTGCTTGGCCCTTCAAGGGAAGACAGCTCTGCTGTGCAGGGTTTGGCCTGCAGGATAGACTGATGCCTCTTTGAGTGTTATCCACAGAGGCAGAGTCAAGCAGGGCAAAAACAGTAGTAGGCAGTATTCACTGGCCCAAAGAATATACAGCCATAACTTTTAATTGCCATTTTTTAATTTATTTTTATTTAAAATGCCCTGAACCAAACTAAGACAGTGTATTCATCCCCATCTCCCCCAAATGCAGAATATTTTCCATATCAGGTACTTGACGAGAATACTCAAAATATATTTTTTTGCTGGCCTTTCAGAGAGAAAAAAGCATTTATCCACTCAGATCCAATAAGGCATTGTGATTAAGAGTGTCCATGTTTTATCTGCCCCTAGGGTACCAGTGGCTCTGCATGCAGTCAGGAGGAGGGGAGTGTTTGCCATGCATGAGGGCCAAATTCCCTTGCTCCTTTGGGATAGCTCACAGAGGGGAACAGGGACAGGATGGGAGTCCCCCCATGAGTGCCATGTGGCCACCTCTCCTGGCAGCTGGCCTCCCCAGGAACACAGCCCAGCCCCTGCCCTGGTGGGGAGGGCAGTGCCAACATTTTGTGACAGTTTTATCCAGTTGCTAAGCAGCTGGGTCCAGGGACACAAATACAGTGAGAACAAGCTGCCCCAAGGGAAAACAGCTGCTCTAGACCTGTGTCTGCCTCTCTCCTCCTCTCTCAGGCTCATGGTTTCGTGGGGCTGTGCCAGGGTCTGCCCCAATACCCGAGCAGGGGTGGTTGCATGTGCAAGGCTTTGGGAAGGGGCTCTGGTACAAGCTGAGTTGTCTCCTCAAGGGGCTGTAACCTACTGCCTGCTCACAGAAGGCTGAGGGAACAGACCCAGCTCCTCCAGTCCCTTCAGCTGTGGCCGTGCCTGCAGAGGGCAACATTAAGTGCCACGGGGGCCAAATAGCAAAGCCATGTCCAGTTCTGCAGCCCAGCACTCAGGGCCCCCACTCATGGGTTTCAGCAGTTTCTGCTGCTCTCAGTGGTTAAGGGTATTATGGCAAGTGCGCTTGTCTGAACAGCAGGACCATCAAATCATACTTTTAAATACTTGCATACCACCTCCTCCATCCCTGATGTCTCAAAGGACTACCTTGTTTCAGTGCAAAGCATAGTAGCCTCAACACAGGGAGCTGAGAAGACCCTTACCACCACACCATGTCTCATATCCCAGTGGTTACAGCAGAAACAGGAGATCCAGGCTCAAAACCCTCAAGCAGTCCAAATTATATTTACCTTTCTCCAGTCTTCTGTAGCTGTTAGACACTCACCTTTTCTACATCAGTGTAAGAGCCATATCAAAGGCCGTTTGCCATCCAGGAGTTAATCTGGAGGCCTTTCGGAGGCGTCCTTTCTATGCACCATGCAAGAACGGGTTGTGTCACACCTCAGAGGGCATTTTGGGACACAATGCTGTAGCAAACTCATTTATTGTACAAGGGGGCACCAACACAAGTCTTCAGGGATGCAACCACATTGCACTACAATGCCCTTGGTCATCCAGCAGCAGGCTGCCAGAACGGGCATCTCAGCCTCTGCTCCAGCTTGAAAACAGATTATCTGATGGCACAGAGAGTGGATTTATCATGACTGATCCCATTCATTTCCTAGAGAACATGCCAAATGACTGAAATAGAAATGGGGTCAACAATTAAGAGGGTAGCTCTCAGTCACTTTCACCGTATGTTGATATGACGATGGCTGGTTTACATATTCACCTGATAAATAGCTTGCTGAAAGTTTTAGGAGGACACAGGTCAAGGAGAGTGGAAACAAACCTTGAGGAGCTGTTGTACAGAAACTGCCATCCTCACAGATTTATTCCCCATCGTGAAAACATTCATGAGAGAGCTGGAGAGTATGGAAATCTGCTTGGGGATGAGTGATGGACCAACAGAGAGCTTTTGGGTCAAGGTCACAGGGAGAACAGTGATGGGGGACATTACTGTGGGGATCTGCTACAGACCGCCTGATCAAGAGGATTCTGTGAATGACATGCTCTATAGACAGATAGGAAAAGCCTCACACTCACAGGCCCTCATTCTCATGGAGGACTTCAACCACTGGTATCTGTTGGAGGGATGGTACGACCCAGCACAAGCAATCCAGGGAGTTCCTCAGTTGTGTGGAAGACAACTTCCTTCTGCAAGTAATAGAGGAGCCGACAAGGAGAGATGCCATGCTTGACCTCATCCTCACCAACAGGGAAGGGCTGACTGGAAATGTGACGCTCTAGGGCAGCGATCATGCGATGGTGGAATTCGAGATCCTCAGGACAGTGAGAAGGGTGTGAAGCAAGCTCACTGCCCTAGACTTCAAGAGAGCAGACTTTGGCCTCTTCAGGAACCTGCTCAATAAGATTCCGTGGGATATAGCCCTAGAGGGCAGGGGGTCCAAGACTGTTGGTTGATATTCAAGGATCACCTGCTACAAGATTTGAAGTATTTAATCCCAACAAGAAGAAAATGAGGAAAGAAGGCCAGGAGGCCTTCATGCATTGATAAAGAGCTGCTTAGGAAATTTAGATGGAAAAAAGAAGCTTATAGAAGGTGGAAGCCAGGCCAAGCAGCCTGAGAAGAATACAGGGGTGTTGTCTGGGACATGGTCTAGCGTGACATGTCCCTGCCCATGGCAGTGAGGCTGGAACTAGATGATCTTAAGGTCCTTTCCAACCCTATTCCAGGATTCTATGATATATATTCCATCGATTTAAGGAAGGTTTTCTTCATGTCAGTAGGGAAAGGGGAGTGGATGAACGGCAGTCAGCTGCAGCTTCAGCTCAGTTTTCTGCCCCACCAGGCTTAGCTGAAGAGTGACTGACTTTAATCCTCACAAGGATGTCATATATGCAGTGTTGTCGTGAACTGGGGTTGCCAAGCATCTAAGTACAAGAAGCAAATTTTGAGAAGTGTCCTTATGAAGGTACCACAATGGCAGTGACCCGGTGTCCTATGCTGGAGCCAGGAGTTCTGGGACATCTTTAGTACCACCACCACAATTGCTGTTTCAATTCCTGATCCTTTTAGTAAGTCTAACTTTCTCTGCAGCTCATGGGTATTACCTCTCCAACAGAACCCACAGCACTCTTTTAGGGAAATGTTATTCCTTCCTGAAGCAGGAAATTTCAAGCTTGTCAAAGCACTTTTCTGAGCCAAAAAGAGCTACAGTAGAGAAATCTTGATCTAAAACAGGTGCAAGGCTGGCTGTCTGGCTGAAAAAGCGCCACAGTGCAGTTTGTATAACCCTTGGGGGAAAGACATGTTCTCAGTGTGAGGGAAAGAAAATAAGCACTGGGTTGAGCATGACTTGATGAGCCTGCAAGGAGCCGGGGAGCAATGGCTCCTTCCTCAGCTCACACTGCGGTCTGCAAACATCTCATTGCAACTCTGGCTTAGCTGGGTGGCAATCCAGCCTGCGTGGCCCACAAGGGGACAAATGTGCTGCTTCCTTCCGCCAGTGCAGTGGAATTGTGCGAGCCACAAACAGACATAATTGTCATGGGTTTAAGCCTTGGGAACCAGAAGCAAAGACTCCAACTCCGAAAGGCCTGAGAAGAGACCTGTTTGTCAGGGGGACTGATGTCCCACAGAGCCCACTGATATCAAGGAACAATGGATGGGAAAGTCCTTTTAGGAAAAGGAGGCCATCTGTATGAATTTTCTGGGGATGGGACTCTTGTCTTCATTATTTTAGCCTATAAAGACCTCTATTAAAGCCATTTAAGATAATAAAACCCTATGGATGGCATTGGAAAGAAATTTTCCCAGCTGTCTATAAATTTTGCATGTGAGCTGACCTCATGCTCTTCCATGTGTATCCTAGAGGGCAGCTATCTGACTTCTGCATTGGCTACAAAGAGATGCCAATTTGGAAGTAAAAAAGGCCTCATATCAAAGGCCATTTGAAGAGCCGTGAGGACAAAGTGGCTTTGTTGGCAGGATCCAGCCATGTTGCACCCAAAATAGCCCCATAAGAATGGCGAGAGGGGCTGGGTGGACACTGCCTGGATCCTTCTGCTCTGGGCGGCTGCAGGGATGTACCCACAACACCCAAGGCACAAGGACTCTGTAAAGCAAATATATCCCCATCCTTTTTTCCCCCCATAGACCTCAGCAATTTTCTCCATCAAGGTGCCATTGCCATACAACCTGGGACCTAAGACAGCCCAGAAAGCACCAGGCAAGGTACCTCTGCCCTGGTTATGGTGGAAAGACATGGTCTGTGATTTGAGATCACTAAAAGACGCTCTGTGTCTCATGTGGGGTGGAAATCACTCCACTGCTGCTCGGAATGTCAATCTGCATTAGAAAGGTGCCTTCCTTGCTGGCAGCCTTCACGGTTGTGCTGCCAGTGCCACACAAATTCATCTTCTCCAGCAGCCTCTGAGAAAGGGAGAATTGCCAGCTTTTGTGCTGGAAGTTCCAGCTTTTAAGCTTACAGAGAATATGTATAAAATGGGATTTGAACAGGCTTCAGAGGTGCAGGAATCCGGGTACAAATAAACACCAACCCCAGTTTATTGGTTTTTGAAGTCTAAACCTGTTGATAATATTAGTGGCCCTAATTCATGGCTTGTGAATGCTTTGATGTGTTGTTCCCGCTCCTGACATAAAATAACTCTACATTGGCTGTGTTTACAGGCAGGGATTTCCTTCCCTAATAAATGATTGAAAGTGTTCAGACAATTAA
The DNA here is from genome assembly GCA_032466535.1 of Forpus xanthops. NCBI lineage: Eukaryota > Metazoa > Chordata > Aves > Psittaciformes > Psittacidae > Forpus > Forpus xanthops. The sequence continues at coordinate 34,041 of JASSUY010028065.1, read as the reverse complement.
GTCTCCAGAGCTGTTAATTTAGCAGTTTCCCTGATCACTGACAACCAGCTCTTGAGAAACATTAACACCAAACTACCACAAGAGTGGGAATTAGTGATTTAAAGACATTTGAAGACCTAAGAATAGCTTTTGAGTGCTTCATTTTTAAACTATTCATTTTCTTCATGTAGTCTTTCTGCTCTTGGGCATCTCTCAGATGGATAGACAAGGGAGGGAGACATGGAAAACCACTACTTCAGAGGCATATTAAGTTAGGTGTATGTGCTTTATAGAAAATATGCATTACAAATAATGACTTTTTTCTATTTTTCTATTTTATATATGTGTAGGACATCATATGTACAAGGCTTCAGTCACAATTCCCAGTAGTGAGGCATCTGATCCCATGGAGGTACTGACAGCCAAGTTTTGACACACCATGCATGGATTATCCAGTTTCACGTTAACTGAGGTAGGCTATCAAAACCTCTAGCCTGCTCTGCACAGACAATTGCCTGTAGTCACAGACCCACCTCTGTCCCAAGGGGGAAATTCAGTTTCTCCAGCTACTCAGTAACACACTGGACTTTAAAAGCCAACAGAAATACACCATGGGCTTCATGGACCCCTGAGGGGAAAGACGTGTGTGCCTAAATGGGAAACGTGGACATGGTGGTTGCAAGGAAGAGCCCACTTGGCCACCGCCCAAAGCAGGCACGGAACCAGCTGCTGTGGATGCTCTCCATCAACAACCTCCATCATGCCAAAGGCTCTAACAAACTTCCATCACTTGTTTTGCTTCTAAATGGGAGCCAACCTTCAAACCCCTGAATACTGGCCAAGCAGCAACAGCAAATGCAGAACTCCCAGCAAAATACCTCTTTTTTTCCAGTTGGTCCCTTTGCAATGTAGGTTGGTGAAGCCTCTACAGTGTTGAAACAAGGAACCAGCTATCCCTGGTTTCCGCCCATAGACCTGAAAGATTCTCTGCACCCCGCAGGTATTTGTTGCTTACTTCAATGCTTTTAGATTTCATCCTTCATGTACATTGCACACGTAGTTTTGTTCTCAAATTTGCATTAGACAGCAAAACAAAAATATCCCAGGCAGTTTTTGCCCCTTCCTGGTTTCTCTTAATTTCCAGTCCCTGCAAGCCACAGACACCCTAGGTAGCTGCTGGAGGCAGTGAAAATTATGCTTTTCTGGTCTGAAAGACAGCTGTAGGCCAAGCAGCGTTGATTTAGATGACTTACAAAGGTATGCTGCAAGTCAAGAGGGCTCTCAGTGCTCCTGAGGCTGAAATCAGATGTTCCAGCTATGTTTCAGCATTAGTGGAGCACAGTGCCCTACCCTGCTTCAGATGGCTGAGCTGGCTGTCGCACCAGGTCAAGATGCTCTGCTGTGGGGTGATTCCCAGAGCCCAGTCATGCTCCCCCGATCCAGGAGGGTCTGCTCCAGAAATCAGCTGGAAAGCCACAGAGCTGACTTTCAATGGGACACCATCAGTGGTAATACCGCGTTCAGTTTTGGCCCCCGTCACAACAAGGTAGCCATTGAGATGCTGGAGCTTGTCCAAAGAAGGGCAGTGAAGCTGGATGAAGGGTCCAGATCACAAGTCTTATGAGGAGCAGCTGAGGGACCTGGGGTTCTTTAGTCTGGAGAAAAGGAGGCTCAGGGGGAACCTTATCACTTTATAAAACTATCTGAAAAGAGGTTGTAGTGAGGTGAGGGTCAGCCTCTTCTCCCAACTAACAAGCAACAGGACAAGAGGAAATGGTCTCAAGTTGTGCCAGAGGAGTTTAAGATTGGGTATTACGAAACACTTCTTCACCAAACGGGTTGTCAAGCACTGGCACAGGCTGCCCAGGGGAGTGCTGGAGTCACCATCACTGGAAGTATTTGAATTATGTGTGTATGTGGTGCTTAGGGACATTGACTAGTGGTGGACTTGCCAGTGCTAGGTGAATGGTTGGACTTGGTGATCTTTAAGGTCCTTTCCAGACCAAACAGTTCTATGATTCTAAGGGATTTAGAACCGAGCCCATTTTGCAGGTAGATTCTTGCAAGCACTGAGGCTGTTGAACTCAAAAACTATTTTAAATGTGGCAGCAGTAACTCAATGCCTATGAATTTTTAAACAACAAAGCTCTGGATCAATTAAAAATCTTTCAGTGCACCTCTCTAGTAACAACTTGTTTATGTGCCACGTGCTTTTCCTCTCTCTTTAATTGGGTCATGATTGCTCTGCTTACAATGCTGCATGCGGAGAATGCACTCACACGTCTTGCCCGCTCTTCTTGAGACCATCTGGCAGCTCAGATCTGGTTCTTCCCCATCGTTCACGAGGGCAGGTTTGCAGCTGCTCAGCCCTGCGCAGGTGGCTCAGCTGTGTGAGCAGAGCAGGGAATTGAGGATGCAGAAGCTGTGTGACATACCTCAGCCCTGTCTTGAGGCAGCGGGAAGCTCTGGAATGCTGGATTTCCACTTTTGTGGGACAGGAACCTGCTTCACTCCCCCACCGGTCACAGTACCTCGTCTTCCCAAGGTGGGTGAGGCTGTGCAGTGGGCATGATGCTGCCCTGGAGGCTGAGACACCGTGGTGTTAACAATCACCTCTCCCAGCCTTGTGGGGATCAGTGGCACACGCAGCTCCCTGTATCTGGAGCCTCCCCACGATGGATGAAGCAGGGAGAGCACTTCCGAAATGCTGGGTGCAATGTGTCCACTTTTCAAATTGGAAGTTTAGTAATTTCTTTCCTAAGTATTTCTACTGCCGTGCCAAAAATGTTGCCTAAAATTAGCTTCCCCAGATACAGGCATTTTTGTCATATTTGGTGCATTCCTATCTGAACGTTGAAAGCCAGCTGCTTGGGCTGGGTTACGGAGTCTGATCTGTCTGTAACTATACTGATCTGGCATTGTTAGCCCTGGAATTAATAGCTTTTTTATCTGTCTGCATCCTATGCTCATTTTTTTCCGTACTGAGAGTGCCAGAGGAAGCATTATAAGGGCTATATAATTAAAACCAGAAGTGCCTCCCAGTGAACTTAACAGTAAATGCTAATGGTATTTCTAGCAAAAGCGATGCCTTGGGGAGCTCATTGCAAATGAACTAAGAAGGACTCAGTGCTGTTGCCTTTATGGATTTTAACTGAATCTGTGCAGTTGAAAGGAGGCAAGATTCGGGGTTTTTTTCATGTCATTTTAAGTCCTCTGTGAATACGTTCACTGACTGCTGGGTAAAGCCTGTGAGACCAGATTCAAAAGCCACCCCTGAGTCTGTTGTTTCTTCCCTCACCAGGATTTTTCCACCACAACCCAGTTTTTCCATCTCTTTTCTGGCTCTACACTGGAGAAAGCCGCTTGTCTTCGGGGAGTGGTGCTGGAGTGAGAAAGAGCTGGGCTCTGCTGTGATGAGAGGGCAGTGGGAGGCTGGTGACCTTGTGGTCCCCAGTGACCACCTCTGGGCTAGTGACAGCAGTGGGACTGAAGGTTGGCCTTGATCATCTCAGAGCTTTGCACCCTTTAGGGTGGAAAATAAAGATGTTGAGAGAGACAAAAATAACCTATTTAAAGAATGCCCACAGAAATCCAGCGGTCACGGAATGGCCGTGCTCTGCAAATACTTCTGTGCCTGATTTTCCAGGCATGTGTGAGAAGTTTGCATAGAGAGTTTTAAGCAGAGTGTTTTAGAAGACTTTGCTGTTGCGAGTGAAGCCTCCCTGTGGCCCGGCCACTGAGATGCTTGCTTCAGGGATGGAGCTTCTGGCAGGAAGGCAGAACATTGGGAAGCAGGTAACAGCTCAAGATGAGATGTTTTCCTGCAATGAGGGGCATGGAGATCACACCAAAGGGCTGCAGATGGGCTCTGGTGTCTGGCTTACATGCTCCTGACAGCTGAATGCCTCGTAGGGAAAGCTTCCCATGCTGGCACAGGGCCTTTTGCTGAGCTACTTGTGCAACAACAAATGGCGCTGCTGGGAAGGGAGTCGGGAAGCCTTTCTTTAAAAGACCAAGCCCAGCACTGGAACAGGCTGGCCTGGAGGTGGGCAATATGGTGACCTACTTGCCAGCCCCAGTTCTTGCTCTGCCCATCAACAACGAACCCCTCCCTAGAGCCCTGGAGAGCCTGCATAGCCCAAAATGGATGGATGGCTGCTTGAAGTATATCTAAGCCAGTCACTGTTTGGGAAGGGACGGGTCTCAGTCACTGGAGGATGGCTGTAGGCTTGAGGGACCTGGCCTGGTGCTTGGGCAAATTCCTGCCATGCTGGGAATGCAGGGAGCAAACATCATTCCTGGCACAGAGATGCTGGACATGTCAGTGACAAGGGACCAAGGACTACAGGTCAGAAGCTGATTCATCTAAGCCACAAAGCAAGCTTTGCTTGCTCCCAGCCAGGACTGGTTTTGAACCAGCTGGTGGAAAAACCGTCCAGGAGCGTCCTTAGCTCCTTGGTAAGCTTGTTCTTAGTCATCTCTGTGCTCCTGCAGTGTTGCTGGTGAACTCTGAACGGTGAGGAGCTCCCCTGGTGCTGTTGCTGTAGCTCCTCAATCAGTTGAGTTGGTACCAAAATTTGCAGGTTTACCCAAAGCTTGGGTCAAGGCTGATGGTAGAGACATGGTAGAACTTGACCAAAGGTTGGGCAGTCAGAGTTATTTGATCTAGCATTGTCTTCCCCTTTCTCAACTCCTTTTAGTGGTTTCTGGAGGAAATAAAGCCAAGATACGCATGAAATTCAATATGCTGAGTGTGCCTCAGTGCAAGGAAGCATCTGACACCTAGCTATATTATGAAAATGTCTTGCAACCTTACATCTTCTTGCTGATACAATGCCACGTGACCTTCAGTGACAGCATGACCATTCTTTTGGTGAGATGAGAGACAGGGAGGTCAAAACAGAGGACAAGCAAGAAGCAGTACTACTGCACTGGCAGGGCAGTGGGCCAAGAAACTCTCATCTATTGGTACTTCTGCTGTGACTTTGGCCAGACTCAGTTCCCAGAGCCTGTTCAGTGTGTCTGAGGCTGCAGGTCATAGGATGTGCTAAAGGGCTTGGAGGCAATGGTACAGCCCTGGGCAGCAGCTATGGGCAGCTCAGCCCCTCCAGCAGTCACTGGTCGCTGCAGGTGCTGCTGCCAGCCTGGTGGGAGCTCCCATAACCTCAGCAGCTCAGTGTCTCTTGGATGGAGAAGTGAAAAAGAAGCTGTAATTACTGGCCACAGACATTTGCTTGGGCAAACACCTGTGCTCCGGCCAAACAGGGGTGGAAGCCAAAGTTTACAACACATAAGCGTATAGGCACACACCAGAAGTTTCCTTCTTGGCAGATGTAAGCTCTGAAAAATGTGGCAAGGATAGCAGGATGTTCGGTCAACCCTTTAATAACAAACAGCTGTCATAAAGCGTGGGCTTCCTACGAGTTTGCCACCAAGCTAATTGGAGCCAGTGTTTCAGCTCACGTAGCAAGGAAATGTCAGGGTGGAGAGGGCCCATGTGGTCAGTCTTCCCCTCCCATATGAACTTCGTTCCTTCTTCTACCACTTCTCTTTCTTCTCCTGTCTCTGCTGCAATGCTGCATGGCATTGCATCTTTTCATAACAGAAAGCAATCCCTGTAGCATGCTTTATATCTAGCTGCAAGTTGGAAATTTCCAAGGACTGCCTTCCCTCTGGTCATTGGATCACAGAGAACAAGCCCAGGAGACGAATAGCCAGCTGAACTTCAGGGTCGCCAGCACTCTTGCCACTTTTGGTAACAAGGGAACCTGAGGCTGAAGTCCGGCCCTTGTGTAAGCCTCTGGTTGGTCACTGAAATCATTGAAACATCCAAAATACACAGAAGACTTGCTCCCTCCCCCACCCGTCTCATTTTGTTTTTCCCTTATACCCTTGTTCATTTTGGAAACCAGCATTATAGGAAAACTGCAGTAAGCTATTTTTGGGGCAGCTACATGGTTTTTGACTTCTTGGCATCTCAGTAAAATCCTGACCTACCAAGGGCATTTAGCCCAGTATCTTGGTCCTGTATGAGGTCCAAGTTTCATATCCATTAGACAACAGAGCTGATGACAGAAGCTGTGACTTAGAGGCTGCCTAATGGATTCCTTTGCCCCAGAAGACATCCAGAGTAAAATTCACAGCGATGCTCAATGAAAAATGCTAAGCTTGGAAAGTGATGTGTTGGGCTGAAGGTGAGTAGAGGCATGTCTGCCAGGCTTCAGCTAATCCTGGCTAAGGGGTGACAGGCGATTGTCCAGACCAGCAGCTTCCTAACAGAAGATACCTTTGCTGCGCTGTACATGGGAACTTATCCAGGCAGGAAAATAAGGTTGCTGGTGAGGAGCAGGATGAGCTGCTGCCTGCACCTTGGCATCTTCACTATGAAGAGCACAGAGGAGAACAGGGAGCATGCCCCTTAGAAGATGAGTTTAGGGGAGAGATGGTCTGTTGAGGAACAATGTCAAGAATTGAGATTTCCTTCTCTGTTCAGTTAGGGCGGTATAAACTGGGCCCCAGATCAACATCCTTTGGTTGCAGTTCAGTACCAGTGGGGAACTGCTGGGTTAGGGATGCAATCTTGTGATCATCTCCCACCTCACATCTACTGACTCCAGAGGGTGCTGTAAAAGCTCCCCATATGGTGGAAGGTCAGATGAAGCTGTAAATCCTCTTTGTGAACTTGGTGGTTATATTATGTGTTGAGGTGTAAATCTCGTATGTGGAAAGGAGACAGTAACAGTGATTTTCCATAGCCATGGTCTCAAAGACACCTCTATGCTGTTGGAACCTCAGCAACTATGACTGAAGTCGATTGCTAACTTTCGCAGTCATAGCATGTTTCCTACTCTGCCTCTGCAAGTCTTCACTCAGTCATGAGGCCTGCTGACTCCATGTGCTGAGACAGCACCCAGATGCCTTTATGAGAAGACTTTCAAGACGGAGTTGAAACAAGACTGAAGCAAACTATGCGTAGGCCAGATCGTAAACATAGTTGTAACACCACCCCTTTAATTGGGTGTTGATTCTCCCCTAACCAAATTCTTCAAATGCCTTTTTAGTTGCTGGTAGATATTCAGCTCAGGTATAAAGAAATTGAGAAGTTTTTCAAAATGTATTTCTGGAAGATGGGAATGTGGGATGCAGAGGGAAAACTATCCTTGTAGGTGCACATTCGAGTCTCTTACATCTTGGTAAGTTGCTGCATAAGGCAAAAGGCAGAAAGAGAGTCTATCCAACAGCCCCTGCTAGCATCTTCATGGTTGTGACACGCTTTTAAAACCCATAATCAATTATTATCAACTGAAAGGAAAACTCCTGAAAGTTTGTCACTGCCAGTTCTGGGCCTTTGCACTAAGTTCAGTGAGCCTGCCGATGGGAAATGGTGAATGAACTCCTTTGCTTTGCCTGTGTTTGTGGATTTTGCTTTCCCTATTAAATTGTCTTTAATCTCAACCCCTGAAGTTTTGCACTTCTACTCTTCTGATTCTCTCCCCCATCCTGCTTGGGGGAAGTGACTGAGTGGCTGTGTGGTGTTCAGTTGCCAACTGGGGCTAAACCATGACATGCCATTTTGAAATTGCTCCTGCAATCTAGATCCAGACACTGCTTTCAATTACCTGAAGATATTTTGTGTGCGTGTATTAGGTTTAAGCTCACTACAATGAAGTACAAATAGATTTTAGTCCTTACCTGTCCCTAGTCATCAGATAAGATGATAAAGCAAAGACACTTCCCCAAACAGCCTCACTTAAAAGCCTGGAAAACAACTGCGCTGTATTGATTTCTTTTTCCTGATCTGAAAAACTCAGTCTCTAAATTCTAGACCAGATCATTCTTGGCTCTCAGGCAGGCTCAAGATGTCCCAAGCAACTCAAATGGCACTGAAGAAAGCAGAGATTAAAGGACAATACACAAAGCAACACAAAAGCCTTGAACGTTCTATTTAAAGTGACTTTATTAAAACATCGTTAATATAAAATGTGACCAAGTACATTTTTTTTGTAAGAATGTTTAATAAAAACATACTAAAGAAAGGAGCATCAACTCTTGTCAAAGCACAGGAAAAACCTACCAGGATAAGTAAAAAGTTCTGCAGCATGTTCTACCAGCTGGTCCCAATGTGTGTTAGGGTTGAGTCAGCCGACGGAATCGACAGGCAGCCCAGGTTCTTCCCTAAGAAGCTTTAAGGTATTTAGCAGAGGTTTAAAATGTCAGTAGGAGACTTTGGTCTTGGATCTCCTCATATCAAAGCAAGATTAGAATGCACACCTTCACCTTCACTTTACAGCTTTTCAGTAGCTGAATGTACAGCAAACTAGATTCACTGGTAACTGTAAGCCCCAGGGTTAACATCTGTCAGCTTTGAAAAGAAGATGCAAGCCAACACTTAAATACATACCTGAAGAATTTGTGCTAAAGTTGCTCTAAGCTGGATTAATGCCGGATGCTTGTAGCAAATGCTAAAAATGGTCAGCTAAGAAAAAAACACAGTAAAGCCCAGGCTGGCAAAAACAGCAAGTATTTTCTAAACTGCTGAATGCAGAGACAATATCCACCAATTACAGGAGTTTGTACATCTCAGGAAGGATGTAAAGAAGCTTTCAGAAGTCTATAAATAAGGAGGCTACCAAATCACTTAACTCTGTGGCAGTCTTCCTCGTTAGCTAAGACACCTTTTAAGAAAACACTAGAAAAACCTGGGGTTTTGGGCTTGGTGGTTGCTTACAGCATTTTCCTTCATCAATAAGTAAGTTTTAATGCTTATCAACATCCTTGTCTTGTTCAGAACAAGCAGCACACCATTTAGATGCAAGGATTTTTCCAGGACATCTCAAACTTTCTGTAACAGGCGGAAGAAAATCCTGCAGCATCCGATTCTGCACATTTAACTGTCCCTGGCACTGAATCAAATGTCAAGTGCTAATCCATGAGAAGCATAGCACAATTATGATCTAGGAGATGGCGACCTTCATAGGCTTGGCTGGGACCCGTGAGACCCATTAGACCCCTGTGTTTTGCCTTCTACCCCAAACAAATACTATGGGACTATTGCTGAGGTAAAGGGAAAGGTCAAACCTTTGGCATTGGAGTAGACCAGTCACTAGCTGTGCGTAGGGGGAATTAAGGCTTCAAGGTGAGATAAACACAGTGAGAGTCAGTGTGTAAATCATGCTGCATTTCAGAGACGACAGATTCAAACAACAGCTAGTCTTGTTCTCTACATTTAAAACACCAAAGATCATTCAAAAGCAGAACTGGAGGCAAATCTTCTGAGGGCCACTTTGAGATGCTTCCACACCTCAGGACAAACATAACCCACATCTTGAACACTGAAGAGAATGTACCCAGAAGGAGGAAAAAGCACCAAAGTTGATGAGTCCTTGAGACAATAAGCTGCTTAAAAAACAAAGAAGCCTTATACTGCTGTAACCTCCCATAAACATACTGGTTGCCTGACATAAAGGTAATTACACTCCAGCAATTCTCAGTGCTGTACTTCCAGCACTATTATCATAAAGAGTTACGCGCCAGTAAGGAGACAGTGAAATAATTAGGCTTGTGTTCCCTGAAGATAGTTTCTCCCATTCATTAGGTGTTAATCCTATTCCACTCCACTCACCCCAAGTCTATAATCCAAAGACCGGAAAAAGCTGTCATTTCCCCATGTCACTTTTCTAACATGCTTAGGTTATTTTAGCAGATTTGCAGGGTACAAACACAATGCTTCTTTGGATCCATCGTTTTGGCAATGCCTTTGCCCTCTTTAAAAGAAAAGTGTTTTCAAGTAAGTGGTACAAAAGTTACTTTCAAACAAAATTAACTATAGAAATCAATGCAATTCATCTGTATGCTTATTTTTCATACTGGTTTTGCTAGTTTTCTGAAGTATGGAGTTACTTACTTATTTGGAACCACTGCATGTGCTACGCTATCACTTACAAGCCATGTCAGCAAGGTTTCGATTGAAAACAGCAATCTGGTCATGTCAGTTCCACTTGTAGCACATAGAGACTCTAATCTGTTTTTCTTTAACATGTGTATGGTAACTTCTCCCATCCTCTCAATACAGTAGCTACTTAAAATTTTAACAGATATTAAAAAAATACCCAAATGAAACCACACTTCTATCACTGTTTAAAAAACCAAAAACGCATATAGTATTACAAAAGTTTATACAAAGGCAACATTTAAGAGCTTGAAATTGACTTCTAGAAAAAGACACAAATGCTAGTAAATTAACATACAAGGAGCAAGATATTCCACTCCTTCCCCGAAATTGATCTGATCTACTTTGAAGTGTATTTTACCAGTTGTCTAGAAAATCAAAGCCAGTCTTCAAGATAACATTGCTTGTACTAGTCTGCAAGGGAAAAAGAGAAGACAGACAAGAAATACGATGCAGTTGTTAATGACAGTATTACAAACTCAGTACTCGACTACTTATCTACAAAGCAAAGTTTAAATTGCTGTCTGCCAACATTCATTACCTTGCTCTAGCATAGCTAAGAACCTCCACCAGAAAATACTGAACATGAGAAAATATTCACAATGGCCAAAAAGGCAATTCCAGATAAAAAATAAAAAGTGGGAATTGCAGAGAATGAAATACAGAATGTAAGCATCACTAATTCCATGGACTGCCTGGTGGAATGACAGCCAGTTGTTTCCAGAGAACTTTTTTGATAAGTTATTTACTAGGCCATCAAGAACACGCTCATTACTACAGTGCTGCACCTCTAGCCATGACATTTAGAGTGATCCACAGACACAGCTGAGTCCCTGGACTCTCTTCCCCAGAACAGGGAAGATAATCCAGAAATAGGAAAGGAGGAAAATTCAGTAATTCAATCACGCCATCTTCTCTGCTGCTCTGTTCACATTTTGACATGGGAGGACTGTTTCTCAATGGGGATGACGAAAGAGAAAATAAAAACAGGCTTTTCAAACTATTTCACTTTGCTAGAAAATATTCACAGAGGAATCAGAACTGCAACAAACCATTAATTTGTAGGAAAACGTGACAAAGCCTTTAACTAAAATTAAACGATTACCATGGTCACAACTTGTAGCAGAAGAGCTCAAGAAGTATTATCTCTTAGTTTCAGAGGAAAAGAACCAACAAAAGAAACCCAACATAGGGCTCCAAATATTGAAGTGGCTGAAGTACTGTCCTCTCCTAAGTGCTACCACTTACTTCTCTTGAAAATATTTACCTCATGCTGCATCTATCTGACCTTACATCATCTTGTTTGGAATTTGAACAACCACTGTTGGGAAAATGTGAGAGAAAAAGCTATGTGACATGCTAAAAGTCTATGTCAGGCTTATGCCAGTGATGCCACAGGTTCCAAACAGAACTGCACCGCTCTGTTTGAAGAACAACTCCTCTAGTTCACAGTTCTCAGGCTTCACATCTCTTCCTTTTCTTTCCCTCATGTCATATCCTGTTGTTCCCTTTCTTTTCTCACAGATCAGCATTTGCTTTTTAAATAGCTTCAGTTTGCTATTGAGCCGCTTAAAGTTATTTTTTTATTAAAAAAAAAAAACACCCAAACCATTAAGAAGGCTAATTCTGGAAGCTCATTCCATTTCCATTTTGGACCTTAAGAAAAAATACATTTGAAAGCAGCCCAGCTGCCTGGGCCAAAGCACTGGGAAGTGACCACTGGGATACCACTTAAAAGAGCTGAGAAACTCGTTCAATGGTCACTACTATGCTGTGCGTACCAATGAAGTATTCTAGATTCTAGTTTATCTACTTTTCAAGTTTAATTTTTTTTCCATGTTTTGTTGTTTTAAGAAAAAACAAACAAAACCCAAACCTCTTTAGTTGATACAGCAAGCCCTTTACCCCAAACTGTTAGGTAGCTTGCTGTCAGTTAGCCATTGGATGCCATGTCAGTGTTTCTGGCATTTTATTTAAATGATGCCTTTATCCTCTGCACTTTACTACATTGAAGAACACTTGACTGAAACAAACAGCAGCAGTTAACAATTTGGTTAAATAGACGTCTTTGGATTTGCAGGATAAAAAGCCAGCAAGCTTAGCTACGGTTTAATGCTTTACGGAGTCCCTAATCTTCTAGAGCAGCCTTGTCAGATTTTCATGTTCTTTTTAGTTTTAAATAATTTAATGCTCAGATTTAAATTTTTTAAATCTAAGGACAGTGGATATAGCAGTCCTTACCTGTCCAGGCATTTGTGGATCTGTAAGTATAGTATCATCAGGATCTTCCTTGTTTGTCCTAGAAGATGCCAGGTCCTTTGGTGGATCAGGAAGAAAGAAGTCATCTAGAGGACTAGTAGGGAGTTGAGTGGGTCGAGGTTTCTCCCATTCAAGAGATACAGAAGGTAGGCTGGGGGCAACAGACTTCTCTGGTTTAGTTATGCTGGGCTTCTCAGCTTTTGCCATCTCTTTTGGAGTAGACTCTTGTCTGTAAAAAGAGGGAAGGGGTTTCTCTCCTTTCTCCATGGACTTGATCTGGCTGGGAGTGAGGGACTGGAACTCAGACTTGTGTCCTTCAAACTTTGAGCGCTCTGCATTTATCTTCCAGAAAGAGGACTCCTCTTCTTTTCTGGATGCTACCAACCCATCAGAGCCAGGGGTCTTATTGGCCTGAGAAGATTTAGGGACTTGGACACCAGGTGCTGCTTTAACAGGCTGCCTCTGTTCATTTTGCAGCTGAGAACCACCTTGCTCTTGTATGGACAGAGATGCAATGCTGAACTCCATCTGACTCTGTTCAGGGTTAAAGACATACAGTATTTCAAAGCCCTTCACAATGACACATTTTTGAATTTCTGATCTTGAGTCATACAGATAACACTTTTACCCACAGCTAAGCAACTCCCAGGTAGTAGATACCACAGCAAAGCTACATATTTTCTCCACAGATGTCTACCTTTGTAGCAACATAAACCCAATACTTCTTAAAAGTCTGAGCTGCAAGAGCCCTACACCTGCTTCATAGAAGACAGAGAAAGCAATCACATTTGAGTTACTCGATGCCATCCAAGATCATAGCATGCATAGCCATAAAACATTTGAATAGTATCCTGGAAGCCACAGATGTTTTACATGAAAATACAAAGCAAAAAAGCTTTACAGTGTAGTTTAAAAGGCAATCTTCCATTAGAGTCTTTGAAATAGTTGGCAACATGTTAAAACCTCAATTACTTCCAAGATCAAGGATTAGATGTAACGGGTATGCATAGATAAGTACTTTTTACAATTCTAATGCCCCCTGAAGAAAAAGAGACTCCAGCAGGACCAGTTCTTCACTTATTCCAGGGCCTTGTTTTGTTTTCCCTTGCAATGCAGATAACTGTACTCATTTCTGAGAGGTAACACCAGGTCAAGGAAGCAAGCGACCACACTTAGAGCATGATACAGATCTCGCAAAAGCCACCCAGAAGCGAACAGTACTTCAAAATGTTCATTTTACTTATCACCACTTCAGTAACCTTGACTGTTAACTAGCTGGACCCTCTTTAGGCTAATAAAAGTTAAGCCTTATTTCACTCTGAGGAACACATAAGAGTTACTGTATTTAGGAGCACAGCACTATAGCAAGGGCCAGAAAAGAACAATCTAATGTCTAGACTTGTGTTTGTAAAATGGAACAAACTATTAAAAAAAAAAAAAAAAAGATAAAATCCAGCAACAAAACCCGCTCAGTTTTGAAAAATAATCAGAAGACATTTCAAATACAAGCAGTTAATAAATACTTTCAAAGTTCGTTAGAGATTTGTGATGTCTTCCCCATTTTACTTCATTACCTTGCCTTTCCTGAATAAAACTGCAAAAGCACCTATGGGCCCAAGTCTAAAACAAGTCCCAGTTGCATACCATTTTCATTAGAAGTGTTTGATCTTGAATGCTACGTTATTGTGCATGTTCAGTTCAAAGGGACTCTAGATCTAGCAGGTCTCACATGCCTAGTGTTTAATATTCAGAAACTTCTAATCAAAGTGCAAACGTTAATGCAGTAACTGATTATTTGTCAACCATTTTTTTTTAATCAGTCAGCAGCTGACGACACATAATTTGATTCAGGGACCAGCATCTGACCTTTCTAAACAATTAGATACCTCAGATATTTTTTCCCAGGTTATAGGCAAAGAAGCACCAAGTTCCGTGCTTTCATTAACAATATACTCTGTTATCAAAAGATGCAGAACACAAACAAGCAATGTGTAATTATAGCTCGGCCAAATTAAGGTGAATGCAAGGATACGCACAACTCTTCCCAGACAGCTCAACCCCCTCAGCCTTCCTGCAAGAAGGAAAAACCTGAGTGCTCTAATCCTTATTTTTTCAAATAAAACTCATGACGTACAATTAAGAGCAGGATATTTTTCCCTAAATAGATTCTGCATAAACAAAGTATGTGTTCAGTGACACTGAGGATTATTTACAGTGACTGCCATTCCCTATATTAAAATACAGGGATTTATTTCCCTAAGCTTATTTGGCAATACTACCAAATAGAGATTTACCATCCTGAAGTTAAGATGCTTTAAGACTTCAGAACTGACAAAAATCCCAGCTTAAAAAAGAAAAGCAACAATATGAAATAAACCTGTACTTTCCGAATATCCAATGGGAGGGCAGTGGGGGGAGATTCCGTCCTGGAAGACTTCTACCTTGTAGTAGCAATTAAAACAGTGCAGTTTCCCATCCTTCAGCAGTCTTCCTTCTTAGTTGCCTGCCCCAGGACTCACATTAGAGATGACAGTAGCTAAAGGCCACTACACCAGCAGTCAGTTTCACTAATACGATTCCTTCACCCTCCAGCCAAAGACAGAAGGAAAGACAGTGCCCAGAGGGCAGAGGGGCCATCACAGCCCCAGATCCACCAGAACAGTGACAGAAATAAGATCCAGGAAAAACACTGATAGAAGGGAAGCAGGGCACTGTTAGAACAAAAATTAGAAATGGCAGCAAGACAGACAAGCAGAGTCAAGGTTCCTGGGAAGTTCTTATCCTGTGGAGTAAAAGCCACTACCCGTGGTCATGTTTTATGCTATGTATGGGTCCAAATATCAGCTCAGAGGTCTGAATTGGAAATGACAGACTGCTTCAAGTGTAGAGAAGAGCGTGGCACTACAGCACAACTTCCAGGCAGTTGTACCCTTTCCAACCCACTTGTGAGTATGTTCTGGAGATGATGCCCTCTTCGTCCTTTCAGAAAGGAAACAATATGATGTACACCTTTGCATTTCAGAAAATAGGACAACTCAACATTTACAACTGCGTATTTGTGTCGCAGTGTGCTTTGGAGATCAAACAGGTCACGACCTGACATGGCAGAACAGGAATGAAAATACTTCTTCAGGAGTTTGCCTTCTCCCCCAGCGAAAGCAAAGAAGATAAGACCATCCTGACGGGTTCTGAGAGCACTGCATCAGCATGATGTGAATACAGCCCCAAGAGGTCAGATATACAGTTCTGCTTCTAACATTTAGCTCAAGAAGCCAAGAACTTCTGTCAACCCTTCTCAAGTTATCCTGTTTTCCTTGAAACATATAATGCTTCTATTCCACTTTCAAGTTTACTTAAGACATCTGAATCCCTATGAAATGTAGCTAACGGAAGAAAATTATCAATATGCAGTATTTTTCTAGTCACAAAGTCAGCAATAAAATACTTTAAATACCCTCCAAAAAACAAAACCCAATAAAAAAAAAGAACCAACAACTTAGCAGCAGTGTAAGTAGGGAGACAATTTCATGTACAGAGGGAGAAGACCCACATGTGAAATACCTCAGGTTGACATCTAAGTCATGAGTAACACTGTACATTCTAATGAGTCACTAAACACTAGAAATCCAAGTTTAATTAGTGTTCTGCTTTCCATTTCTTACATCAGGTTGCAAATTGACAACTGACTGGGTCAGCAGGAGGGCAAAGGGTGACTTTTTAAAGACAGTTCTCCCCCCAAAAAAAACATTTTCTTTTCCCTTAGCCAGCTAGCCATTAGAATATCTTGATGTACATCCCTTCTGGCCCCTATCAAACTTATGGTGACAATACCAGATGTTTGCTTTTCTCAGGCAGAGACAGAACTGCTGTGAGCTGTGTTGTGCACTTGAGCGTTGAGAAGCAGAACTGCCCTTGTGGCACCCTATCAGCTGCCAATCCAGGGAAACAAATGCTTATACTGTGGTAAGATCTGATGGTCAAAAGTGAATTGTCATTTAGGCAGAGTTTGGGATACTCAAGATAGGGTTTCGGCCTGAATCAATGAGCTGCAATTTCTGTACTGTTAATTCCTCATCTAAAGAATTAAATACAAATACTTTTTTCCCCACCATTTGTATTTCTGGAAACCATTCAGCCTAGAAAGTCTTGAGAGTTTACAGACAGGCCAGTACAATCCCAACTGCAATTCTTCAAAGTTATCAGAATTCAAATAAAACCTATTAACAGCAGCAGTATTTTCAAGATATTGCATGAGAAAGTCATTCTCAACATATCGGGTGTGTAGGAGGAGGCAAACCTAGAAGTCTGTTCTTTTCAGTCTCATCTCTCTGGTCCCAAACCATTCCAAGGGTTAAAATAAAGGATGACTAGGTCCTGGATCATCTTTCTGTCTAATGAGTGTAAGTAATATTACACATTGTAGAGTTCAGGAAGTTCTGTGTCGGTCTTTCCTTAAAAGATGATATTACGATACTCAGAAATTCTATTTATTGGGTTAAAAAATTTAGCATAACTTCAGTCTCAAGGCAGGAATAATCCACCAAATCATAATACTGGTTGTACATACTCATGGGAAACTATGTATTCTAAAAGAGAAGCATCACACACTAAGAATGAAATGATTTAATAATACTGTATAAAATCAGGACTCAGATCATAAGTTTATATTAAAAGCAAGATGACCACAAAGAACCCAGAAGCTTGCTTTTTTTTTGGTTTTGTTGGTACTTTTTTTAAGCATCTTATTCACTTATCAGGAATGTGTAGTATTTTACTAAACAGTCAAGCCAACACAGCCAAAACAAATTGTTTTGCTTGGCAGCCTAAAAAATCCAGATAGTTGAGACAAAGACTGCAGAAACACTGTCAAAAGCAACTTAAGCACAGCCTGATATGCAGAGGTAACAAAGCCAAGTTTAAAGTGATTTAGAAGATGACTTTGCTTTGCTGAATGGACAAAACCAAAATAAATAAGCGACCCAAAGCAGTTGCAGCTTTTGCTTCGTTTCCTGTGCACACCATGGGTGTTTTCAGGATCTCCTGAGAGTCATAAAGAAATCCTTAGGTCAGCAGAGACCAACTGTGAGGGCAAAACCAGAGCAAAGCACTCAAAACCAATGTAAGTAATTTTCATCCATACAGGAAGACAATGCCAAAGATACATAGTTTGGAGCTTCAAAGGCAATTTAATGATCTGCTCTTCGGTGGTAAGAACAGCAGCCTAGTCTGCCACTATCACTGGTTAGCCTGAGCAAAATCACACCGACAGCATCAGGTATGTGCATGGGTTTATGTTCATAAACTGTTTAAAGACTGATGCAGGTAACTGAAACCTTAGCTGAGAACATCTGGCAATGAAGATTAAAATAAACCCTGAACTCGGCTACTATTACCACAAGTTAGGTGGTTTTTTTTTCGCTCAAGGACTAACAGCCAACAGCAATCATAAAGCACTGTTCAAACATCTGCAGTCTACATCAAAAAGTGAAGGACAACCCCAAAACCTTAGGCATCACTCCTCTTTCCTTCCATGGAAGCACTGCCACTTATGTCAGCTTGATTAAAATAATCACACTGAAGAGGTTTGTAACAAAATTTCTAATATCAGGCTGCTAAGCAAAGAGGGGATAAATTCTTTCTGCCACTTTCTTCATATTTAAAAAAACAAAGCAAACAAAAGCCCAAAATCAACTTGTACAAAGAAGGATATTTAGTTTTTTAGATAAAGGAAATTGTTTGTAAACAACGATTTTTCTAATTGCAACAGATTTTTTTTTTCTTTCTAAATGGTCATCAGATCATTTCCATGCAATGCATTAAGGAATTCAGACAGGGAGGGAGCAAACAGATAATTGAAGGGATTGAAGCTTGACACTTTCAGCGTTTGGTTTGTTTGTTTTTAAATACATCTCAAAGGTTTCTCTTTTCCACAAATATTTGACAGCCTGTTGAAAGTAGAACTGAGGGAGGAAAAAGAAGTTAAAAAGAGAAAAGTACAAAAAGGACTCTCTAAAGCTGCCTTCACAACTATTCTACCTGTATCAAGCCCAACAAATTTTTGGATATGCATGTGTCAATTCTAAGCATTTGGAATAAACCCTACTTCAGTTAAGAGCATGAGTTATGAGCAGCTTGTTCCCATGTTGCTCTGTGCACTCAGCATGTCAGCTGAGGTGGCAGACTGAAATTCTATTTTCTGCCCACTACTAATTTTTAATCTTTTTTAAACACATCAAACCCAGAAAGTTCTGAGTTCAGGAGGAGTTGCAGAGAATTTCTATTTCCAAACGCAGGCACGAGTCTTGTTTTCCATTTATATCTTGGGGTCCGTGCCGAGTTTCACTGACTTTTACTTCAAACAAACCAAGAAACCTCAAAGCCTAAACTCAGCCAAAATGGCAGCTTTCATCTCACTTAAACCTGAAGCCATAAATAGAAAGCCCTAAGTTCATAAACCTGGCTTTAGCTCCAGTTAAAAACGTAACCCATATTTCAAGATACGTTGTATCCTTAAGGGCTCTACCCACAAACCAAATCACCCCCCATTCAATCTCTAGTCTTAAAACGTCAGCATATTTGCAATGTTATGAGAACTCACTGCTTCCCAAGTAGTTTTCCTTCTGAGAAGTGCTACAGTTTTCTTCTAAAAATACTATCATTTTAAACGTCTCAATATCAAAACAAACAAACAAGCAAACAATAAAAGGTGCTTATTGGTGCTATTTGCTCTTTCTCTTCAAAATCAGAGGCAAAGACCACATTCCCTTTCTTGGGTAAGCTGGAGCACATGCACGCAAAACTGCAACAGAACGAGGGAATTTTGTCATCACAACAATAATGAAACCAAAAAACTCTGCATTAAAGGGAGACTGGGAAAAAGAATACTATGGAAAGAATAACCCATGATAGGGTAGAGCTCATGGAATGGAAATAGCCTGACAGCCTGAAGTAACAGTGGGAACAGATCTGGCACACAAGGCACTGAACGTGCATTACAAGATATCAACCTTATTAAACAGCTCATTCAGGTTTCTTCACTGTTTCCCCACGCTGCACCAATTGGGCAAGAACACTTTTTCCTCAGCCAGTACCTCATGGAGAAATTGCCTTCCATAATTATCTCATTAAAGTACCTGGTTAGGGAAGAGATCAAAGAGTAAGCACAAAGCAGGATCTCCACCTTTAGAAATGGAAGACTCAGCAGCAGAAGGATTTGGCTAAAAGGCTGACACAGTATGAGGCACTGGGGAAAAAACAAAAGGAAGAACCCACACAATCCAACCAACACACACCCTGTAAAGCCAGACAAGACTCTCTAGAGTTTTGCTAGAGGAAAAACTCATGCAACTTCTCAACCTACAGCTGAGGCACAGCTTTTATCTCTGGTCAGTACGGAGGGAGCAGTGAAAAACAGGAAAGCACAGCTTGATTAGCTGTAACAATTATTTCTGAAGCAACCTCATCCAATTTCACTTTTCTCATGTCATTCTGTGATCCTCCATTCACTACAGAGAAGCATGAAACTAGAGCATCTATCCATTTCAGTCCTTTATTTTGACACACGAGGAAGAAGGTGAAAATAAATCTTAATCAGCAAGGGATAAACCACAGGCTTGGTTGAAAAACACTTCACTAGACGTACAAGTATTTAAAAGAAAAGACAACTATCAATGAAAGAGAAACCCATTTGAGTGCAAATGCTTCTCATCGTAGATCACTGGTCAGTGCATTACACAAAGCACTATCTCCAGAAGTTCACATATTCAGAACTTTAAAACTCCCATCAAGACAGAGCCTCAAAGTCTGATTACAGCTATCACATTCCCAAAACTGAGTTTTAGCATTTGCACCAAAAAATAAGGGAGATGCAACACTGCTGTCTCCAACATACGATTTATTTCACCCTACTGTCAGTGAGCTCTACACTCTTCTCACTGCTTTTCTTGACAGTTTCACTGATGCTGAAAGCCTTTTTAGTATTACACTAAAAACCAGTGGCAGCTTCTTCTAAGGGTCCTGAAAAACAGGAGGGCTTGCTTGAGCTACCAGACTTCCACTGCAGGAAATCCTCCACTGGCTCCTGAACCTCCACAGCTTGCAATGGGGTGAAGACTGGCACTGGTTTCTCCTAAACTGCAGCACTGTAGACTGCAGGGACCAAAGAGTCACATCAAGTTATAGGATAATCAATATCTGAAAAGCAGGGAAGGGGTGCTAGCTACCAGCAGTGACCTTGAGCTGGGAAGGCTGACAAGTCATCTAGGGTCAACTGGATTAGTTTGATATTCACCGGCATTTCCAAATAATTATTCTGCATTAGGCTAAGATTATATTTCTGAGGTCAGACATGTTTATCTACATAGTTCAAGGGCAAACACTGGAAGAAACAGGGAAAAAGCAGCTTTCTCTGGCACATAAAACCAGAAAACAGAGAGTTTAAAATGTGATTAAACTTACCATGCCCACCATATCCAGTTTAGAAAGGCAATGAGCTGTGGTTTTGCTACAAGATTTTCTTCAAGAAGAATTAAACTTGATTTTAAGCCACAAACATGGTGCAACTGTATTTCCTCACACTGCAGGTTCAGAAAGATGGAGAACTCTGCATCTGCGTTGGCTTTATGAGAACCCCATCATAAATGGTGCTTTAACAAAACACCAGAGGTACAGGGGGGCAGAGGGAGATGAAAGCCAAAATCAATCCACCATAGAAAAATTTGTTATTTCATTACTTTTTGGAGAAGAAAAAACAGAATTCTAGCAAAGCCCCAGGCTTAACAGGTTTTATTACATTCTAGCATGTAACAAAAAGCTGAAGACAAGGTTTTAACAAAGAATGCAATGAAGTTATTAGTTATCTGTACTTTCTCACCCCATTTCCTAGCTACTTTACTCCTGATGTCAGAAGTGAAATGCAGTTAGGTTTATGCAGTATCTGAGACACTGGTGTTGTTAAACATGGAAAGTTGCTTAAAAAGTCTGCAACAAAAAGAAAACCAAGTAATTTGTAATGAATCTGTATTACATCTGCACTTGGAAGCCTGAACTCCTGTCCATTAAGTACATTTTGTGCTTCTTTTGATGTAAATCAAAGACACCAGTTCTGTTTCATTGGCAGGATGGTCACTTTACACAGCTGTCATAGTATAAAGGTGACATTTTATCAAGTCTCAAAACGAAGACAGTGTAACTGCACAAGGAACAGTACAAAATGACAAACCAACATTAAAAATAAAACTGTTGCATATTTACCTTTGTTTCCCAGGAGAATGGAGCTGAGTGTTCATCTTGCCAAGTTATATCCTGAAATAAAATTCAAGAATTACTAAAAATTAGAAGAGCAGATTTACCTGCTCAGGAGCACCATACAAATGAAACCACATTGCACTGCTGGAAACATAACAACCATTACCACAGAACTGGCTAAAAGGTGGAAGCACTACTTACAGAGAGCACTGACTCTGTTTTAAGACTAATTCAAAAGAAGTTCTCTGAAGGGAAGATTATCAGTTAGTATACCAATTTAACCTACAAAATACATGAAAGCTTAAGGTGGTCTAAACCTCTTGAAACAGCTTCTCTATAAATAGCTTTAAAAATGTATTATATTTCCAGTTTTCTACTAGGCATTTTCTTTGGTAGCCATTGGCAATACACAGGGACAGAAATAACATGAGCAGAAGAGGCCTTAGGGAAATAAAGTCCCATTCCTACCCCTTCACAGACCAAAACACGTGTGCAACCAGGCAGTCACGTGGCAGTACAACAGCTGTGTGTCCATCAGGCCACACCACAGCTGGATCCAGTCCTCACAAGACATGTCACTACACCACTTCAATGACAATCACTCTGAAGTATTCAGTGCTGCTGAAAGAATCACACCATGTGCAGAGTAAAATCCCAATCTGAAATAGCTTCTTTTCAGAAATAATCTGAATTTGAGAAATTTAAACAATCTCCTCACATGCAGCATGCCTTCCAGAAATATGCATGACTCATGTCAAGAAAAGAAAGGGTGAAAAATCAATAAATATATATTGCTGCTCACATTTGTTCAAGATTTGCAACAAAATGATCGTGCTTCTATTCCTAGTGGTGGATCAGACTCATTTGTACATTGGTGTTCATGTTGGTAGAGGTAATGAGCTGCCCCCTCTATACCACTGCCTGGACACCCCAGTACTTCAGGGAAGAACAGGAGTCAGAACACCAAATGGAAAGAGAAAGGCTGTAAGTAACCATGCACAGGGATGGAGAGGACAGGACAAGACTTGCAGCGCTGGTTTTACACTCCTGCTGTTCAGAGAATAACAGAACTAGACCATGTTTTCAGCTAACACAGGAATCCCACATCTTACCAGACTGCCCTTCTCTTATTTCTGACCTCTGCCTTTACAGAAATACATTTCTTACACATCTGATAGCATTCTTCTGATCTGCCATCTCTTACTTTACCACCTTGACAGATTTTGCTGGCCAAGGGCGATGAAATCACAGTTAGAAGTGTCTGAAATCACCTCCTGAACATGAAAATGTGTCATTCTACAATTATTATTCATCTGTGAAACAGGGTTTCTAGCAGCACAGTATTTGTGGTATATAGGAGGGTGATCCCATGCTCTTAAAAAGAACTGGGCTGATAGAGATCATTTAAAAGGAAAAGCCTGGGCTCTGCTGGACTTTATTCTGGCCAAAAAGGAAATCTGGTAGAGGAAATTTTTGTCAAGAACACAAGTGTAATACAAATTTCTCTTAATTCCAGGAAATAGATGCTCATATTTATTAACATTTCAGGGAAACAAAGGAAATAAAAGTCTGCTTTTTAGTATGTGCTCTATCAGTATTTGCACTGTGGAGTACTACTGACCACATGGGAATGCCACACCACTTAGGTAGGATGCCTTGCTGCACGTGAGCATCAAATTATTTCAAAATCATTTTAGGACTGCATCTTTTGCCTCTGGAAATGGTGGAGCTGGCACTTCACTTCTGAAGCACACATAACAGTAATCAAAGTTCAGGAGAGAAGAGAGAATGGAAAGCCCAGCCACAGAATTGAGACACACACAAGGTAGGACACCACAACCCTTCTGCCCATATGGGGTCTGAACGAATCAGTACTTGACTTCAACCACAGCAGTAAAGAACAGAAGTGAAGTTCAGAAAGCAGTGTAATACTCCTTCACTCTGTCAAAGTACCTTAAAGCTTCAGGCATGTACACATGTCAGTGGGTTTTACCTAAGGAGTTCAAAGGAAGCCCTGACTTCCTGCCATTTACAGGACATGCAAACCAGCTGTGGACCAGTTTTAAATTTGGGAGCAAGCCAAGACAATCCTCATCCTGCATGTCAGACAGCCAGCTCTTTATTTTCCTGTATCTGAGGCAACTGGAGACAGTACTTAGGAGGGCCACCTCTTCCCCCAACTCTCCTAACTCTCAACTCAGTGACAACACTGCTGCTGCGAGCAAGCCCTGCTGACAAAAGGCTGGGTTAGAAAACCAACATGGGAAAGGCGGAGTGGGTAAGAAGTTGCCAAGCACCAGGATATGTCACTCCCTACAGGACGAAGCTGAAGTCAGCTTCCCACTTCAAAGAATCTGATGTCTTTTCAACCCTATTGCAGTTGGTGGCACCTCAACTTGTAGCCTCAACCTCAGGCTTAGACAGACAAAAAACCTCCTGAAATGAATTAATGGTATTTTGGTACCAGTTATTAAAAAGTTCTTGTCAGAGGCAAAATCTAAGACTTTCATGGATTATTCCAATAGAGGGAAGAAGTAGACAGTAGGCAGCAGCAGTTTCATGAAAGAAAATGACCATAGATTTTACTTCTGAAAAGATGTCTCATTGTTATCTCAGCCTGCACGGCCCAGCACACTTCAGAGCCAGTAAGCTAGAGAAGCTTTGTCCACATTCAAGAGACCTTCCATGGGATCTAGTAAAGGATAAAATAGGATAAGACATGGTTTGAGGACACAAAGCTTCAAGGAGTTGATGACTGTGGTTATTTGAAATGTACTTGAAGCTAGGATGGAGACAGTTGTCAGATTTTGTTCATTGCTAGGGAAGGGAAACAAATTTGTAGCTTCCATCTCTTGTGCTCTCACACACAGGACATGCAGAGGACCAAATAAGAAGCAGGAGAACAACACAGTTCAACAGTTTCCTGACTAATGTGCCTGATTCATGTTTATCACCAACAAAATCTGAGAAAGAACTTTGCTTTCTGCTGATAAAACAAGATCTCACATGCTTGAAGAAAAATGGGAGCAGAGGCATCAATTATTTCAATATCCACAGAAGGAAACTGTGAGTGGAAACTTTAGAGAAAAAAGCTTCAAGGGCATTTCTCATCAACCCAGATTAGAAGACATCCATATCTGGTCAGCTTTTGTTTCAGCACACAAAGCCTTCTTCCAGAAAGAAGGCAAATAAACTTTTGTTCACCAGTGTTTAAAAGAATTTATTTGTAAGAAATGGGGCCTCAAGCAACATATTTCATAGCCGGAAAAAGACAGGAGAAAGAGAAGCAGAAATCTGGTCATACACTTGATTTCAACAACCAGCTGCAGAGTATCTAAAAAGGAATCACAAATTATATTCTCTATACGTAGGCAGCTTATTGCAAAAGAGCATCTGAATTTCAAAATGGAAGACAGTGGTAGAAACGTGCCAGTGTATCTGACATGAGCATTGCTCAAAGCAGGGGACGGTAACCAGGTAGTCACAAACCACCAACAAATGCATCTCAGAGGCATTACCAGAACAAGACTTGCTGGTTATTGGGGTTTAGCTGTGCTCTAAAAGCTGCCCTTCATTGTCTGCTGCCCTTTTTTAAAGCCCAAATCTATAATCCATAACAGTCCCAACATAAATGTTCTTGCTATATTGAATATTTGTTGCTTTAAAGAATTTTTAAGTAGGAGATAAAAGGGTTGATCTTTTGCCTTGGTTTCAAAGTTCTTAAGGCTAAGCAAAAGAAATACCCTATCTGCCTTTGGGTAGGCAAGACAAGCTTCCCTGTTTAAAGATGAATGAAGCTAAGCAAACTCTCTTTTCTCCAAATGTTTACTACTTACTAATGCATGTGGCATTTTCTTCAATTAAAAGTACAGTTATTTCAAGTCAAATCCTTTAAGCTGCTATTTATCACTCAAATACTCAATACACCTTTAAATAAAAGGAAAATCAGACCTTAAATCCACGTGTATGCCATACACTTGTGAACAGAGGGCCATTATTAAGAGTGAGAGCTTGTCGTAAACTGAGTATCTACCTTTCACTGAACTAAACAAGGAGGATCTAGTGGCGTCGAGTAATATCAAATCAGATGCTTAACATAAGCTGACAACTACGGAGTCAAAGGGTGGTACAGCCTGTCACACACTGGTGTTTTTCTACCTATTCCCCTCATGATGGCTCATAATTTATGATGTATTCCAAAAATAGCCCATTTATATTACATATATAAGAATCTTAACTTGACACTGTGTGGCTGGCATTAGCTCTTGCAGGCTACCTCAGCATTGACAGCATGGTGCACACAGGTACATGCCAAGTGAACTGGATGCCACCCAACTCTGTGCATAAGAAAGAAGTGTCATTTTGGGGTTCAGGGAGCCCCATTCTTGTACTTATATTTCTTTCATCAGGCTTTTTGAGACCTTTTAAAATATCTTCATCT
The DNA here is from genome assembly GCA_032466535.1 of Forpus xanthops. Classification (NCBI taxonomy): domain Eukaryota; kingdom Metazoa; phylum Chordata; class Aves; order Psittaciformes; family Psittacidae; genus Forpus; species Forpus xanthops. The sequence continues at coordinate 8,167 of JASSUY010028065.1, read as the reverse complement.
TTTTGACAGCAAGACGGGAGACTAAAAAGGCAGTTCTGGTGTCCTGGTACTGATCCTCTTTTGGAAATGCATTCACAGTGCCTGTACAGCTTCAGTTACTAACTCCATGTTTAGCAATGATGCCGTGAAGATAAGAGAAGGAGCAGCAACACTCAGCTGAGTCCAGGCATTTGCTAAGTCATGCATGGTACTGCAGTGCTCAATCATGATGAAACGACTGGATCATGGCTATGGGATGCCATGGTCCTGTTACTGCACATCTCTTTTCCATCACCGCCTTCCCACACAGCCACCACACTGAAAGGTGTTTTGAAAATGTAACTGATGCCCACACTTTGAGAACTTACAGTCCTGGTTTACAAGTTCAGGAGATGAGCTTGGTGTTAGAAAAGACGTGGGAAATGGTGGGAGTGAGAAAGACAGAACCAATTGTCCAGAGGTGGAAGACCACTATATATATCCTCTGGATCACTTTATCAAAGTGATCATATGCATGAAAATGGGATTGAAATGGTGAGAGTCACGGACGGGTAAATCAGTATCTTCAGCATTCATCCTTGTTTTGTTTCCTGCCAAGTCCTTCCGAGAACACAAGGTGAAAGATATCAACTTTCCATGCTTAAGCAAGCACAGGTAGATCACTACAGATTTCAACATCAGTTAACAGGGAAGATGAGCTGTGGCTGGAAACATGAAGCTTTTGGAGCAGGTGTCAGCAAGAACATCATCAGACCAATACACACACACTGAAAGCACTGCAACATCAACAAGTGATTCCAAGGTACACAGACTACTCTCCATCTCCCTGTCGTTCATTATGAGACAGGGACAGCAGCCAGCACCAACCTAGTGGCCCTGGGCACAGGCTGGGTGACCATGGTGTGTGCACCCATTATGTCTCACAAGACAGCAGTGGTACGGCTCAGTAAGCTGTAAGACCAGAAGACAGCAAGATCATAAAGCTCTGTAGGTGAAGCATCTGCAAGCCTGAAAAGCTGTACTGAAATGGCAGGAGAGCGGCCGCAGTGGCTCTGTAACAGCAGGACAAGGAGAAACAATTAGTGAGCCAGGGCAAATGTCCAAGAATCAGGTTGAAGGAGCAAGGGAGCAGGGGGAGAGGAAGCTATCAGATGAGGAGCCAGGAAAGGCTCCAAGACTCAGTAGTGCAGTTGGAAGAACTAAAATGGAAAAGGAGGATGCCAAAATGAGTGGAATCTCTTTTCTTCAGAAATATGATTTATATTAACTTCAGCCTGGAAGTTAAGGAGGAAGTCAGTAGAGGCAGATGCTTCCAAAATGAAACACTTTGCATCAAGCATTTTTATGAACCGTGCTTTCTTTGCTTAATGACTACACAAATGCTAACAGCAACCTTATCTGTATCATAGCTGTATTTTGGGGGAAGAGGAGAAAGCAAACAACTTGCCAGATTCCAGTTGGGCTCTCTAGCTGTTTTGTCAAGCAGGAAATTATTATTTCCATACAACGCAGCACAACAACCTACAACTTGCTTACTTTCCTTTCACATCCACATAATTCAAAGCAGAAAGCACAGCAGAGCTGTCCGAGACTGGGAAAGCTGACCATACATACTTCTCATAGTCACTGTCTTAAATTCTTCCACAACTATCTTAATTGTTCGGGTTTTCTTTTAAATACTGTTTCCACAACCACATTTATTGTCCTGCACCCTTCTATACTTCTTTTTCACCCAGAGCTATAGTCTATTACTAGCAAGTGTTTACCCAGAATTTCTAGTATCACAGAGTAAACAAAACTGAGCTTGACCATATTGCTCTCTAACTCTAGGTGTGATGTGTGCATTGCGCATCACCACACTTTCCTAACGGGTGAAACAGGCAGCAGTCGTGTAGCACAAAGCTGGATGGAACCACAATACCAAGTATCTATGTGCTTCAAATGTTTCTTGCAAACCTCATGGCAAAGGATATTGGTGAGGAAACTAAAAGCAGCACTGTTCTTTGTAAATTGGATTGATGATCACAAATGCAGAAGCAAATATTTGTTTTTTCTGGTAGAAGCCATGTAAGTTAATTAACAGTAGGTCTCTTCTAGATACTATATGAGCACAGTGAAAGATACTGGCTCTGCAATCATACCAAGATGTAAAAGAAAAGAAAACAAAGGAAATCTCATATGCAGAATAAGAAAGACAGTATCTGAAGAGCACTGTCAGGTCTTTTCAAGCATTGTTAGACCTTCCTCTTCAAGGGATCACACTCGCTAACATGACCCACTGCTCTGGACGAGGTACCCTTATTCCTGTCAGTTTCTACAAGGGCTGCCATGCTTTGCCATTAGACAGACGGTTCTCAGAACCTTCAAAATCCATACTTTTTGTCATCCGTCTTTCCACACCCTTGTTTTTCCTGGCATGTGACACGGAACAGGCTACATTTTTTTTAAGGTGTCAAGAATACCAAGAGCTGGAATGTTTTCAGTGTTATATTTTTAACTGTGTCTAAAATTAGAAGCAAAAAGGAAGAGAGTTAATTCAATGTAAACATTCCCTACAGCCCATTTTCAGCAAGGGACTATTCCCAGAGCTAGCCACGGCCGTGCCCTGCTTTCGGGGGAGCCGGTACCGGCCTCTTCTGCTAGTCTGACTTCAAAGTCACTTCTGCTTATCACAAACTCCTCCGCTGTGGTGCCTTCCCTGCTTCTACGGTCCGATCTGACCAATTCCCCTCACTTAGGACGTTAACATCCCACCCTCCCGCATCGCCGCGGAGTCGGGCAAATCAGTCCCATCACCGAGCAACTCCCCCACTGTCAGCGCCTACAAACGCCCCCACCCTCGCCCTGTCCCTCCCCCTCAGCCACCCGCGGGCTCGGTGACTGCACACGCCAGCAGACACAGCCGCGAAGCCCTCCGTGCGGCGGCGCCGGGCTGCGTCCCGCACCCCCAGGCCCCTCCATGGCGAACCGTCCTCCTGACCGCGCCCGGTTGGTGCCAGCGGCCCCGGCCCGGCGGCTAAGCCGTGAGGGCGAGCCCCGGCGCCCCTTCCCCCGGCCGCGGCCGTACCTCGTCGCCGAAGTGCACCACCTTCTGGCCCGTGCTGAGGCGGAGGCTGGGATAGGAGGCTGGCTGCGCGGCGGGCCGGGCGGCCCCGCGGTGCGCGGCGTAGCGGGCCTGGATGTGCGGCTCCACCAGGCACTTGTCGATGATCTCGTCCTGCTGGCGGGGCGGCAGCCGCTCCCACTCGGGCCCGTAGCGCTCGCGGATCCGCTCTTTCTCCGCCATGATCTTACGCGCCATGGGGCTCAGCGAGGAGAAGTAGCTGAACCGCTTGCGCTCCCGCTCGTCCAGCGGCCGGTTGCCGTTCATCACGGCCGTGCGGGAGGCGGCGATCGCCGCCGCCATGGAAGCCATAGCCACCCTGCCGCCGCCAGCCCCGCACGCACCGAGCCGGGCGCGCTCGCACGGCGGGAATAGGAATGGGAATGGGAACCGCCTCCTCCCTCCCCTTCCCTGCCCCGCTCCCCTGCTGCAGACACCGCCTCCCCTCGATCCCTATGGAGGCCAGCCACCGCCCCGCCCGCCCCGCCTCCCGCAAGCCCAGCGCCGGCGGCAGCCCCTGTCGTTGTCCTCCGGGAGCTGCTGGGTGAGGAGTGAGGCCTTTCTGCCTCCCAGCTGGCGGGGAGGGGACAGAGGCCGCCCCCCGAGCTGGCTGCGGTGTCGCTGCCGTGGGTAGCGCGGGGCTGACCGGATCGGCCCTCAGTGCTCCAGCCCAGAGAAGGCGAGCAGCTGTATTCGCACACAGCCGGGGCCAGGAGCACTGGGAAATGATTTGCACAGGCGGCAGCGCAGCCCCGGAGCCGAGACCCGAACTCCTAAATAAATCTTGGTTGTTTCTTAGTGCGATAGAAGTCCAGCAGCTCCTGTCCGAATCACAGAATGGCTCAGGTTGGAAAGGACATTAAAGCCCATCTAGCTCCAACCCCCTCGCCACGGGCAGGGACACTAGACCAGGTTGCTCAAAGCCCTGTCCAACCTGGCCTTCAACGCTGTCAGCGATGGGGCAGCCATAACTTCTCCAGGCCCCCTGTACCAGGGCCTCACCCATCACATGAAAAAATTTATTCTAATATCTAATCTAAAACTACTCTCTTATAGTTCAAAGCCATGCCTGGGACAGCCCAGTTTATCCAACTCAACAGGTTGAGCAGCAAATCAGTCCAAAGCCTCTGTATTATTTTGTTACATAAAGTTGCAACCCAAGCATAAGAAGTCCATGCAGCAGGCATCAGTTACATGGGTAAAGCAGATTCCACCCAAGCTGAAATAACTGGATTACTTAGTCTTTGATGTGCTGCAGCAAATAATACTTTCTTACAACTCTTCAATGAATTAGGAGAATAGGTGGAAGAAAGCAATTGGTAAAAAATAATAGCGGCACAACACCAACATGTTAAAAGATTGTTTCATTGCCAGACCATTCCAACTTCTCTAAATGTAGTTACCAGTGTTACGACAAGGTTGTGTCAAAAGCAGGGTCTGTTTAGCCTTAACTCTTTTCTCAGAGTTTGTTTTTCCAACTAATGCGTTACAGGGAGATGCTGTGTTAAATCAACCTTAGCTCCAGCATCCTGCATGCTCTGCTGGCCCTTCTCTGTGCTTGGTACTGTATGAAGTCATCTTTACTGACCACAAGTGATGGGAGTTGTCCACCAGAACTTCCCATTACACCCACAGCACAGAGGGCAGCCCATCAGCACTGTGTGAAAGCATAAAAAATTACTGATTCTCCTTTCCTGACACATGCAGGGGTTTCCATGCACCTTTCCACAGCCATCCAGACAAAAAAAAAAAAAAAGCAGAGTTTATGGGTTTCAACTTGTATTACCCAAACTGGGAACTGGTAACTTCCAAATACCAAAACACTTGAGAAGAAATTGCATTCAATAAAATAATTTTAGGTACTTTCAAATGCTGACTCCTCCCTACTTGCTATTCTGAGCCTCATTTTATTAACATTCCAGAACCTGCAAATTTCATTGAGAAACTGCGCTACCAACCTTAACTTGCCTGGCAGCCCACCACCCTCTTGCTCCCTTCCTGATATCTCCTCACTCACTGTACAAATGCTCTCTTTTTCCATCTCAAGTCTTAACTTTTTTATGGTACCTCAGCAAGCACTCTGCCAAATTCCCAAGAGCTCCCCCCCAGAAGGACACAAAACCAAAGCAAGCCTTCCAAAGACTGGTAACTATTTCACAAGTTTTATCTGAGGCTAAATCTATTTTGCCTTTTATCCTCGGTAGTTGCATGGGAATTTTTATCATCTTCAAAATACATTAAAGTTGCACACATACTGAGGTCCAGATTAATGGGTTTTCATTGCTTAGCCTATTTTACTTCCTCACTCTCTTTAATGTTACTCTTAATAGATAAATGGTTGGGGCTGCAATACATTAGTGTTCCCATTTACGAGTTCAAATGGTATCGCTAGACCAGCTGCCTAAGATGACACAGAAGAGGATGGAAAATGATAATTAGGTTTCTCCACATATCTGGTTCTCAGGAGGTAATTACAGTCCTCCAAGTCATCACATACCAGCCCAGTTATATAATCCTGTTTTGTTTGTTAAACTTGTTTGGGTGCATTTGACTTGAGCTTGCTTTCTTTCTTAGTCATCTGTATCACGCCTAGAGAAACAAGCCTATGAAACACGTACACACACATGCACTAATAGAGGCAGAATACATGTTACACCTACCCTTCCTTGATCTCCCATTAATACCATCATTTTGTCTGTTAGCAGAGGTATGTATTAAGTTGATCGCAGGAGTAAGAGAAATGAGGAAAAGGAAACCTGAACAACTGTACATGGTTGGTTTGTCCAGGGGGGCTTCCTCTTCCCACCAACCCTCCTCCACTCCCTCTGGTGTGATCCCTGAAACAGGAAAACTCTTATTTTATTGTTCCAAGAACTGTCTGGTCAATGCCAATGTAGATTTCACATTTCTCAATGAGTAATACTAGGGATAAGAAAACTTAGAGGCCTAAAGGAAAGATCATACTATTAGAATACAACCAAGGCATGAAGCTAGACATCTCCTTCCTGCCTACTGTACCTGTTTCTGCATAAGGTAGGCAGAAAAAGACAACCTCTTTCCTCCATAATGAAATCTAATAGAGGCTTCTGAAGCTTCTAGACCTTTAAATAGAAGACACCATAGAAGCAAACAGGGCTTAATTTCTAGTGGGGTAGGGGAAGGTATCTGGACAAAAGAAAGGTGGGAAAATACCTTTTGTCACAGCTGGACAGCAGCCTGATTCTTCAATGAAAACTCACAAGCCTCCTTTATCCTTACCTGGAAAGAAGTGCCTACTGTCATCCTTTATATAAATTCTGATCAAGAAAATGCAAAATGCATCTTCATTATTTTCAGCCAGACAAGTGGCAAATGCCTTACTACATAGAGAGCAACATTTGCTTCAGCAGTAGATGACAAAAGGTGTTAAATGGAAGGAAAGCACTTACTTTCCCTACCCTTGTATTTTCAACATACAACCTGAATGTAAGAGTTCATGAAAAAGAGTTCCCAGAGGTATATATGTACCACTGTTTTAATATGAGTTGGGAGCACACTTTTGAAGTGAGTCTCCTCACCTTCTCCATTTAGCACCTTTTGGTTCTCAGTGCAAAGAGGTTTCAGAAGACATGGCATTTCATCCAAGAGACATCCAACTTGGAAGATGCATTGCTAACATTCAGATGCAATGAGCAGCATGAACTAGACAAGCAGACAGAAGTAAAACCTCTGAAATGCACATAATGTGAGAATTGAGTTACTCATACTGGGAAGGATGCACTGCTTGCTAATGCAGGCATAGCATGCATCCACTTGCTGGGATTCATCTTCTATCTCTCTGAAAATCCTTCATACCTGTGAACACTTTGGTCTCTAGCAACCCATAGGTGGCCTATTCTGCCAGTGATCAAGGTCATAAATAGTGAAATCTAAATCATCAGGGCTTTTCTTCCAATGGATGTAAGGATTCACAGCAGCTTCTAACTTGAGTCTGATAAAATACTTGTGTGGAATCATCAATAAAAGACTCTGCATTCAAAAAATCCACGCTGCTTTCAGTACCACTATAAAAGTATGTCACCTGTAACAACATTCTTGATGCTTTAATGCATTTCTTTCTTCACTAAAGACAGGATTGAGATTGCCCTGCACTGTAGCCAGAGAAAAACCACCACATCACTGCTACTGGTACACTTTGGGGTATGCAGGATGTTTTCTCCTCTCCCTTGATAAACAAGTTATTCTTTAGCATATCTTATGTTACATAATTAGGCCATATATTTGCAATTGCCCAGCAAAGCCCTAACCTCTAGAAAATTGGAAGTAAGCAAAATAAACAGAATATTTGCATTAAAGCTAACAGTAACAGAATCACAGTTTAGACCATCAGTATAAAATAACTTAAAAGCTATGTCTGAAACAGAACAGTTCTGTAGATTTTCTAAAATGCTGAATATTCAGCCAGGGGAAAAAAGAAGTTGTTTAAAGCCACTGAGGAAACCAGATATTTTGCTCCACGACTGCTTGCTGTTTCTGAAATCACTTAACTTGATAAACAGTTCTAAAGTCACAAAAGCTCAGGCTAAAATGTGTATAATTCAGTTAGGACTCACCAGAAACAATATCCTCACTATTACAGTCAGACACTGGTTCATGATACTGTCCATGTTGTTTGAACTGAATTAGCCCTTCCCTACAGGGAAGCCTGCCTTTCCACAATGCTGACAGGCCCTTCCAACACAAACAACTCAAGGCGCCTTGCAGCTCTCCCAATGTGTTGTCAATCCTTTGGTATCTTCTGCCAGCCACCAGTGGGTACTTGGAACAGGAGGCTGACATACAGTTGCTGTGTTTCTGAACGTTTACTCACCAAGAGCTTAACTCCAGATATGTCATTTGTTTGTTTTGGTTTCCAAATGATATTTTCCTGAAACTCATTCTTTTCAGCTGACATCTGGTCCTTCGCTGGCCTACATTACATGAAATGCCTGTGCATTTACCAATTACACATACATGGCTCATGAGGTTTTCCATGCAGAAGACAGAGGGTTTGGGCGCGGGGGGGGGGGGGGGCACAGAAAACAAACCACCCCCCCCCCCCGCCCC